>JAQJVL010002494.1:0-95735 GCA_035578905.1 Stictocephala bisonia
ACGTAAGTATACGGGCTCTTTCCTTTCTAATAAAGGCAACTTTTTACCTACTTTTAACGATGTCACGACTAACGTAATGATTTTACTGGTGCAAAATGTTTTATATATAAAAATTTACTTACAATTTTATATGGCCAGTAACATAATTTGTTTTGGCAATGTGACAAGCAACTCTATTATGATATTATACATTTATTTACTAAAAGGGAATCTTTCTTATCTAAGGTCAGTTGGTGTAACTGACAGTAGTCAAGCTTTTTATGGAAACGTCAAAACCAACAGATTCGATGTTCGATACTCATTGTTATAAAGTAATTTATTGGGAATCATACTGATTACGATCATACTGATCTTAATGGGTCAAAAACCATTTCCATAACTAGATTCTATAAAATTAGTTGGAAATAAAAAAAAAAAAACAAAAAACAAACAAACAAATGTTCACTTGAAGTTAAAGGATGTTAGTGAATACAATGTTAATGTAACTTGACATTATATGAAACACATCACGACATTGTGAGATTAAAAGTCGATCTACTTACATAACTGATCGATGTGACAGATTCTGTCAAGAGGATGGTATTACCATGTTGATGTACATTACTATTAAAACACATTTGACGTACATTTTCTTTCTGTCAGCTGTTTTATTATTATTTTTTTAAGGTTCATAGTTGAGGTATTACGATAAAACTATGAACCTTACGCTGTCATTAAAGTGGTCGTTTCCCTCCGCGAAAAAAAAAAAAAAAAAAAAAAAAAAAAAAAAAAAAAAACGCCAAAAACTTTAATAACTTTAATTTAATATTTACAATGTTTACAGGTATGTATTAATAATCGAATAGGAACACATAAAGTGTCTTTTAATAGGTGAAAACTTATTCTAGCGAACCATGACTTTTTGTTTTTGAGTAGTTTGAATTTCCTTAATAGTTAAATAAGGGAAATTTTAAATGTCTTCTTTACAATTTTACGTTTAAAAACTCATAATCTCAACTTATGGTCCACTGGAATAGAATTTTTGATAAACATAAGGCGTTCACTCTAACTCATTATAATAATAAACATGAACCGTACAGTTGAAATAGAAAAGCATGTTTTGGCGCGCTGACGTAAAGTTGCATTGCCACCACAGGGCTGTCTGGGATGTCGACTTGGCTTGGCAGTTTGGTAAACGGTAACCTTAAGTGTCATTCGTAAAATGTATGCATATGACTAATTTCGATTTCTCCTGAAGTTAAACGCGATGACAATTTATAATTTTACACATTTTTACTTCTTAATATTGGTTTCAGTTAAATCGCTTGCCAACCACTAAAAAAGTAGAAAAATAGGTAAACCAATTGACAATTGAAACACGCAAAAGTTACATCTACAGTCAAAAGTACTCTATGTCGTAGTTATAAAATATTGACCCCCCCATCACGGAGCTGAGTCCAAGATTCGCAACCATTCACTTGCTTCTCCAATTGAAGGAAGAAGATTACACCCCCCCCCCCCCTGAAAAGAGAGCAATGGCTAGTCATTGACAATGTGATCCGTAGGTAGGGTTACAGCTCCGCAATCACACGAGTGAATCCCCACTTGTATTACCTGTAGTTACATCTTCCTACTGCTATTCAACAGCGAGTCAACATGGTCAATTCCTTACGAGAAGTCGCTGAAAGTTCATTCCACGTATAGTGGGTTTATCACCGTACGTGTATAGGTGGGTTTATCTTTCGATCTTTGAGTTTCAATCTTGCGATCTTTGAGTTTCAATATTGCAATCTTTAAGTTTCAATCTTGCGATCTTTGAGTTTCAATATTGCAATCTTTAAGTTTCAATCTTTTGATCTTTGAGTTAAAATCTTGCTATCTTTGAGTTTGAATCTTGCAATCTTTGAGTTTCAATCTTGCCATTTTTGAGTTTCAATCTTGCGATCTTTGAGTTTCAATCTTGCAATCTTTGAGTTTCAATCTTGCGATCTTTGAGATTCAATCTTGCGATCTTTGAGTTTCAATCTTGCGATCTTTGAGTTTCAATCGTTCGATCTTTGAGTTTCAATCTTGCGATATTTGAGTTTCAATCTTGCCATCATTGAGTTTAAATCTTGCGATCTTTGAGTTTCAATCATGCGATCTTTGAGTTTCAATCTTGCGATCTTATAGTTTCAAACTTGCTATCTTTGAATTTCAATCTTGCGATCTTCGAGTTTAAATCTTGCGATCTTTGAGTTTTTAACTCACGTATAGTGAGTGGGTATAGTGTTAAATCTAAAAAAAATTATGAAATTCACCGATCTTAACGCTTACTATTAATCTCATTGTTTCGTATATTTGCTCTTATTAACACGTAAATCTTATTTTATAAATAAGATTTCCTCCATCCGTGCTTCTCTATGGAAAGGAAGCTTTTAGTACGCCCGAATCTTATTTGTCATAAAAGTTTAACTGCTCAAATTTTGAGACAAAAACATTGGGCGAGTGAATAAAAACAAGTAGTCTCTAGTAAATACTTGCAAGTATTTACGAACAAGTAACATACCCCTGAAACATTGGTGTGAATAAAGTCGAGAGTCTACTTGTAACAGTTTACTTGCTGATTGGAGGGTATATTTGAAGTATTTACTTGTATGGAAAGGAGTATTTACTATACTTGCAAATACTCGCGGCATCAGGTGATTAAACTACAAGCTTACATTGTTGACGTTTTTAGAGGTTATGTATGTAATTGTCACTCTCCAAGCATTTTATCTCACAGTCTATTGCAGTGCGTAAGGTATGGATGCTATAAATAATGTTGGGTGTGATACCTGAGCAATTATTGTATCTTTATTGAAGGACAATTGGATTGTTATGAATAAATCAATGTTGCCGAATGTAACGATGGCAAAGAAAAAGGCGTGGAAACTACTTGTTATAGGCCTACCTTGTTATAAAATCAACAGTCTCACTCTCAAATCGCAGTAACTGTTTAGATACATTTGGAGGGATATTTTGTATATTTTTATATTGATTGTCACGGCGTATGTTGATAAACGCAGCCATCTTTGTACACAAGCAAATGAGGACGAATGTGGGTCAGTGCAACCTTGCAAATGACAAGTACTTACTTGCCACACAAGTATTTACTTTCCTTTATTCACTCGAATTTCAGCTGAATTTGAGAGTATACTTTACTCACGAGTGTTTACTAGCAAGTACAAGTAAATACTTCAGTTATCACATGAGTTAGAGTATCTACTAAACCTTTTACTTGTTTTTATTCACTCGGCCCATTGTCCACGAGGGTACACGGAGAGCCTAGATTAGAGCATAAGAAGATCAACCATCCAAGTAGCCTATAGCCTTCTCATGATACAAAAATAGTTTAATTGCAAATGGTAGCCTTGTTGACGTTTGAAAGGGGGAAACGCAAGAGTTGTTTATCGACAGACAGACATAAATTGAGATAAGACTTGTTTCATGTAGGCCATTATTTTAAGCAACGCACAAACAATATTCATACTTCATAAATTGGTTGGAGATGTTAAATCAATAAATATAGATTTTAGTCATATGAAGAAAGTTGATGGGTTTATGAGACATATGAAAGACGATTTTGGGTTTTTCAGAAAGAGGCACATCCGGATGTTTGAGGTATATGGCTGCTATATACCAATGAATGACTTCCCTGAAGTCATTATACAAGACTCTCATGTACAAGACCAAGTTCCACTAACATAAAACACTAGCATGAGAGGAAGCGAACAGTTGTGGTTTTCATGGTACTTGAAATGACCCGGGTCGGCCAGTTGTGAGTTGTGGCAAACACTTCACTCCGTTGGAGTTGGAGTGACCGTAAATTCACTTACATGGGTTTGATCATTAACATCATTTTCATATAAGGCTACTTATGGGAAACAATTGTCACAGCTTACTTCCAGAAAATATGTGGCAATATGCAACTACTGGAAATATAGGTGGGGATGGCAAATGATCTGTCAGGTGTTTGCGGAGTGGAAGTACAAACTACGGATCACATAGTGCCCATTGCTTTCTTTCCGGGGGGAGGGGGGAAGGGGGTTTAGCTGGTCGTCATTCAAACGGAGAAGCAGGTGTTGAATGGACACAGAGCTGCATTAAAATCAATATTTAAACACTAAGACACAAGTACTTTGTATTTTAGATTTTGTTTTATTTACATATTGTTTATTTGTCTAATTTTAAATATTTTACTCCTTTGTTAGCTGGCCTATTAAAGCCATACGATTTGTATCCATCCAGAATATATGTTAATGTTGTAAAACACTTAATGCTCACATTCACATGCCATTTTTACATCTCTAACCTTCAGTAATATTTGATTTTATAATAACTGATTCCCAAACCAATTCTTAAATATACTTTCCTTACAGCAATAGTTTAGATACAAACTTGGTTCATTGGTATAACATAAGTAATAGTGGAAATGAATAATACTAAAACACTGAAAATAATGCACGATGTTGTTTGAACAAAATAATGGACTGTAATGAATTGAAATTATTCTAACAATATAGAGAAAAAACATATTGAAATGTACAAACAGCTGATAACTTGATATTTTTGACATTACATTAAAAATTGATATTATTACTATATACATTCTTCCGGCAGGAAATTAGTGATTGTCTTTATCGGTGGGAAGTTTAATGATTTTCACAACTGGTCTTCTAAATTCCTTTTATAGTTTCCAAGTCCACCGATCTAACTGTATTGTGTTTGTCAGGATAAATTTGGTTAACTATTGCAATTGGGTATTTCATTGGTTGCACATTGTCTTCTTTGATTAAAACTACATCTCCAACTTTGATATTTTCTTGTTTGGTTTTCCATTTTTGCCGTTGTTGAAGGGTGTGCAAATATTCAACATGCCATCTTTTCCAAAAGTCTCTTCTCAGTTTTTGAACTAGTTGCCATCTTTTATTGTAGTTGATTGGGCCGTTTTCTGCACTTTTGTCAGGAAGGGCTGTCAAAGTATCACCAGTAATGAAGTGTCCTGGGGTCAAAATGTCTGTTCCAGATTGGTCACTTGAAAGTCTGCAAATAGGTCTATGTGCGTCTTCCAGTTCATGCACTGATAAAGGACCTGATATATTACACCTTTTGATGTTTTTTAAGTATCTCATGCAGTAAGCTGTTACTCGAATAGTTTTTGTATAAGAATTAAATTTGAGATACCATTCGTCTTCTTCTTCTTTAGTTGTTAAAGCACATTTAATTGTTCTTGTTTCAGGAATTGTATTTGAATCGAAACAATAATTTTCAAGATCATTCTTGTTGTTCAACGCTTGAGGTTCAGAAAGCCATTGAGGGCCTGACCACCATTTCTGTTCTTTTGTGAGTTTTTCTCCTGAAATTCCTCTTGATGCAATGTCTGCTGGGTTTTCTTCCGATTTAACGTGTTTCCATTGAGAAATGTTTGTTAATGCTTGTATTTGAGATACTCTGCTACTAACGAAGGTTTTCCACTTCATAGGATCTTTAGATATCCAAGCTAAGACTACAGTTGAGTCCGTAAACAGGTATGTATTTTCAATTGGTAGATAAGGTTTGATCTTTGCTACCATCTTCGCTAATAATAGCGCTCCACATAGCTCTAGTCGTGGAATTGTACTCTTCTTTAAGGGGGTGATTTTTGATTTTGCCATGATTAATCTTACTGTTGTTTGTGTTGACGAGACACTTCTCATGTAAAGTACTCCTGCAGATGCTTTCTCCGAAGCATCGCAAAATCCTACTAAATCATGTGTTGCATTTTGTTCAAATGAAATCAGCGGTCTGGGAATGGTGATATTTTTGAAATGTTGAAGTCCGTTTCTATGTTGATGGAAGTCGTTTGCTATTTGCTGAGGAACCTCGTCATCCCAACTCTTGCATTGTGACCAAGTGTCTTGAAGGATTAATTTTGCTTTTGTAACTGCTGGACATAAAAATCCTAAGGGATCATAGAGTTTTGCTACTTCTGATAAAATGATTCTCTTCGTCAATGGTGTAGGTATATTTGTCACATTCAATGAATATAGATATGTATCATGGTGAGGATTCCATTGCATTCCTAAAAGATTAACAGTATTGTCCTTGGACTGAATTGATACTTCAGTTTGAGACTGATCGCTGATAAGCTCTTTTGAATTTGATGACCACTTTCTTAGGTTGAATCCTGATCGACTCATTACATGTTCTAAATCCTGTTTTATTTGCTTAGCATTTTCAATTGTATCTGCGCCTGAGATAAGATCGTCAACATAAAAATCTTCTTTTAAAATTCTACTAATTTCTGGATACTGCTTCTTGACGTCATCTGCTAGTTGATGTAAGCATCTGATTGAGAGGTATGGGGCACAAGCAGTTCCATATGTGACTGTACAGAGATCATAAGATTGAATATGTTCTGAAGGATTTGATCTCCAAAGAATTCTCTGATAACATTGATCTTCTGGTGTTATTAAAATCTGTCTGAAAAACTTCTCAATGTCTGCAGTAAAAACACACTTGTGTAGTCTGAAACGTGTAAGTAAGGATACTATGTCTGATTGTAACTTTGGGCCAATGTACAAATGATCGTTTAAAGAAGTGCCACTTGTAGTTTTAGATGAACCGTCAAACACTACTCTGACTTTAGTTGAAGTACTACTAGGTCTGTATACTGCATGATGTGGTAGGTAATAGTTGTGATTCATCATACTTGTGTCACTGTTTGGGGTAGGTTTCATGTGATTTAACTCAATGTACTCATTTATGAATTGATCATAAGACTGTTTCTTGTTTTTATCTTCCTCAAATGAACTTTCTAAACGTTGGAATCGTTTTAATGCAATATGATATGAGTCACCTAAACTTGTGATAGAGGGTTTGAATGGCAAATGAACACAAAATCTGCCCGATTGATCTTTTGAATGTGTATTTATGAAGTGATCCTCACATATTATGTTTTCATCTGTACTAGCTGGTGAATCCTGTTTGTAACCAACATCCTCAGAATTCCAAAATTTCTCCATTAAAGTATTTAGACCATCATCATGTCTGATAAACAGTGTTTTGACTTTATTTGAAGCTGTTTTGACATCTGCTGATGAGATTTCACCTATCAATAAGAATCCTAGTTTTGTATTGATAGCACAAGGGGTTCCTGGTGGACCTCTGATTACTCCATCTATTAAAAGTGATGAATAGATATCAGCACCAAGAATGATATCGATGCTGCTTGATTGAAAGAAAAATGGATCAGCAAGTTCAAGGTTGTTTATGTGTGTCCAATGATCAAATGATGATGAAGACAATGAGGTGATACTGGTAAGCTTTCTCAATATGAAAGTGTTGACTCTGATTGCTTCTTGTTTTGTGCGCAACAAACAAGTTGTAAGGCCACGTGTGTTACCAACATGAGTATGACCAACACCTTGTACTTGAACATTACATGATTGTATTTTCAAGTTGAGTTTTTGAGCACAATGCTCTGAAATGAAACTTGCCTCACTACCAGGATCAATCAAAGCACGACATTTCTGAAAGTCGCCTTGAAAGTCTTGAATTTCAACGATTGCTGTTGAAAGTAATACTCTTTTTACATTATGAACACCTGTTGATAATATTTTTGGGTTTGCTGCTACACTGTCAGTAGATTGTTGTGCTACTGAAATCGTTGAGTCTTGTTTGTCACTTTTCAACGGTTGTGAAAATGGTGAATCTAAGTTAGTTACTGAATGTGTTGAATTTGACTTCTGTAAATGCAATAAGGTATTATGGGGCTTTGAGCAAATTTTACATTTTGAACCTTTGCAAGCTGAAATAACATGACCAGCTGACAGACAATTGAAACATCTGTGAAGTTGTTTCACCTTTTGGATTCTGTCATTTGTGTTGAGTTTCAAAAACTCATTGCAACTGAATAACTCATGAGAGTTTTGACACATAGGACATGAGACACACTTAACCCGATTTACTTCAGTTGTGTGTAGACCTAGACCTGGTTTCATTGCTGAATTGCTTTGATTAGTCTTGAAGTTAAAACTAGATTTTACTTTATTGACACTGCTAGCATCTAGTGCATGTATGTATTGTTTTAAAAATGTTTCAAACTCTGAGAAAGAAGGGGGTTCAACTGACGTGCTACTTAACTCCCATTTAGTTCTCAAGTCTTGATCAAGTTTGGAAGCTAACATGTAAACTAACAAAATATCCCACTCTTCAGTTTTGTAACCAAGGCTATTTAGAGCTCGAATGTTCACATTTGCTGTATCTAGTAACTGTTTAATGTTTGCTAGTGATGAAGCATTTGGTAATGAAAATAATGCATTTAAATGAGCATTGACTATAAGTTTTTTGTTTGAGTATCTTTCTTTTAAAATATCTAAAGCTACATTGTAGTTAGGTTGTGTCAAGGGCAAGGATGAGATGAGACTGAGTGGTTCTCCCTTTAAACTAGATTTCAGATAGTAAAATTTCTGAATTTCTGCCAAATCATTGTTTTTGTCGATAGTTGAGTTGAAAAGATCAAAAAAAGATGTCCAATTTTCAATTTTACCCTCAAAGGTTGGTAAATTAATTTTGGGCAGTACTACTGTGTCATTTTTCCTACTGAAGCTAAATTCTTTGACTGATTGGTTTGATGGGGTTGAATTCAATTTATTTGAGTTGTTTAAAATGGTGTCGAATTCAGATTTTAGTGAATAGTAATTATCTTCAAACTCAATAAAATTTGTATCTGTATCATCTGAAGCTATGGTATCAATGCTGGATTGTACTTCACAAAATTCCAAGTAGAGTTGTTCGAGTTTTGAGTCTCTTACCTTAATGTCTGAAATTGCTCCATTTTCTACATCAAAATTACTTACAAAATTAACCATCTGTGTAATGGAAGCTTTTAGTCTGCCTCTTTTTGCTATTAGAATTTTCAAATCTTCCATCGTTTATGTTTGGAAATGTGCTGAAATAAATAACTATGAAGTATTGTTTTTATGATTAAAAACAAAACAAAACAAAAAATGATTGCCTTTTTGACTGAAACAAAATAATATCCTTTGCTCTAAGGACCAAATGGAAATTGAATAAAACTAAAACACTGAAAATAATGCACGATGTTGTTTGAACAAAATAATGGACTGTAATGAATTGAAATTATTCTAACAATATAGAGAAAAAACATATTGAAATGTACAAACAGCTGATAACTTGATATTTTTGACATTACATTAAAAATTGATATTATTACTATATACAAATAGTATATAAAGATTTTATTTTTAACTCAGGGTCTGTCCGTGATCAGAGAATGCTTTGTGTTATAACAGTAGTTTTATTAAAAATTTGTGTTTATTTTGTATCTATTTTTTATATATTTATGTATTTATTGTACTAGTTATGCAAACAGTGTAAGCAACACTCGCTGTTCTCTCAAACTGAGCCAGATGCAAGTGAATTTAAACTTTTTGTATATAACATTCTCAACTGATATATAACAACAAAGCGATACTCAATTGATAACGAAAAAGCAATGCCTAATGTTGAAATATGCTTTAAACAACATGCTTATGTAATTAAACCCTTGTTAATTTCATATTGCGTAACACTGCCTGACAGAGTTAACTTACGAAAACATCTCTTTAAAATAAAATTGTGTTAACAATTATAGTCCAATGTAATTTCTACCCGGGTTTTCCAAGGTCTATGGAAAATTTAACTAACATGGTATTGAGTAGGCATTCGAAAAGTAGTAATACTTAGGGCAAAGAGCAAAAGTCAATTTTAAATTAATTAAAGAGATTATTAATAATAATAATTGAACAATAAGTATTTTAATAAATAGCTATTGTATAGATTAAGACCAGACAGATTAAGGACGCCTCGTGTTTAACACAGAGCACGATAATCAGTTCCCACCAGTGAGGTACAGTTATGGGTAAACCCACTCACTAATTTGGGAGATCAGGCTTTCGACAGTCATTGTTGTATGAACACATTGTTGTCTCCGTTATTGGTACTTTTGGTGATATGATAATTTAATAATTAATAATAATTTATTTATTCCATCCACAGCATGAATACAAAACACATCAATACAAAAGTGATAAAATATTTACAGGAGTATATAACAAATAGTAAATAATATAACATATTTTACAATTAATCTAAAAAACACATACTCCAAACACCTGTTTATAATAAAGAATACCATACATGACTTCTGTGATACTGATCTTGAGAATCTACATAATGTATTTTTATTGTTACTTTAATAGTTTAAATCCTTGATTATGTGGATAAAATAAATAGAAATAAATAGGTCCTATCAGGCAATGCCTGATTAGAGGCACAAATTTACTTTTAATAAAAAGAGGTACTATGGCAGTCTGTTACTCATATAATTCTTCTCTTTGATGAATAAAGTTTGTTGGCTCTTAAAGTAAAATTTTACATAGCAAACACATTTATAAATGAAAAAAATTTTGTGCACTGATAAATACATAAAAAATCACAGATATAAGAAAATGAACAAAATTTATATATTTATTTAAAATTTTAAAATAATCTCCACTTTCCCATACAATGAACTATCCTCTTATTTATAATCAATACTTTATAACAACCGTACATAGACACAATTAACACATAAATTTACGCTTAAACCATACATGCGCATATGCTCTCACGCACATACACATACACATCACATTTACGACAGACACTCCATAAACATCCATACATGCACACAATTATTACATATATTTACGTTTGAACCATACACACACATACACTCATAACATCTCATTTACTACAGGCCTACATAAACAACCACGCATAACCACGCATACACACAATGGATATTTACAATTACACTTATGTACAATTAACACAAGTATACAACACCTCTCACGAACAATATTACATGAAATGGATATAATATTTACACTGGCACATATTTTCACACATATACACACACCCCTCTGTGGATACAAGTACACACGCACAAACACATACACCCACTCGCATGCTGGTACATAATTATATTTTAACTCCCAACTAACCCTTTAAGACATGATCTTTAATTCTTACTTTTACTTAATTTCTGTGTTATTTAAAAATTTAAAAGTGGTTCTATGTTCTGTAATTTAAATAACCAAATACAAACCATTTTTTTTAAATTTGTTTAAATTATTTGCCCTCCTTATATGCATTGGTAAAGTATTTAAAATTTTCGGCCCCAGATATTCAATAGTTTTCATAAAATATGTCGCATTTGGTTTTGGGACCAATAGATTACTTTTTGACCTTGAGTGCAGTATATGAGATGACATTATATGAGTGCAGTATTGTGATTGTTAATTTGTGTGGAGGTTTTCAATATTGTATGAAACAGGAAATGTAAATTAATTTTCAATTTTAAACCAAAATTTCAATAAAAACGAATACAATATTTTCTACAATTCTTAAATTTAAAAATGAACGTTTTAATAAACTTTAATCTACAAATGTAATAAAAGGCAATTGTCCAATGGATGTAAAATACGAAGGAAGCCTAATTAAGGTAAGAAAATGTTGGGGTTTTTAACTAAGAATCACACACCTAGAAGAAATACGGGAAAGATCGAGTAACTGATGTTTTTCATATTCATTGATCGCTTAAGTTAAAATTTGGCATACTATGTGTTAGAAATATTTGATTTGTGTTTACACGAATGGTTAATGGTTACATGACCGACACGCCATAGTGTGACTACGGTATTACTCGTTTACACTTGGCTGTGTGTAATTTGCTGATGTAGCCACCACTCAAGTAACACACGTACAGCGCATTTACTTCGTTTATTTACATTTTAGTGATCTGTTGAGCACCCAGGTATTTTTAATATCGAAAACTATACAGGGTGTCTTTTTTAAATGGGCCACCATTGAGAACTTGGAAACCAGAAGTCTGACAAAAAACTTCAAATGAGGAACCTTACCTCCTTTTTGAGGCAATTAAAAATACATATTTCAAATTTTGAAAATGGCCGCCATTTTCCAATATGGCGTTCGACTTTGATTTTTCTTTTAGGACACTCTATATTTTATGATAGTTTTAGATAGAAATAGTAATTTTAACAATTCTTTTTGGAATTTTTTCGAAATTTTTCTTAACGTAGATACGAGAGCTCAAAATGTTCAGAGTCTTTATGGAGCTTACAATTGATTGAGATAACATTTTTTCTATATACAATAAAAAAAAGATGATCTAATCTGAAAAGGTTACAGCAAAGATTTGGGAAATGTATACCTAACTATTGTTTTTTTTTCACGATTTTGCAAAATTGTGTATTAAATTATAATAAAGAGAAATTTAAACAAAGTTGTGTTACTATTTTGTCACATTTAAATTTATGTTGGCAGCACTTATACCATTATCAGCTGTTTATGTCAACTTCCAATATATATGGACAGCTGTATTAGATGCTGCCATAAACGGTCGGTAGCGTAGTTGGTTCAATCCCAGCTTCATGTGCTAAAGGTTGTCAGTTCGATCCCAATCAGAGTCAATACATTTTGAGAAGGATCAGCTGATAACCACCGGCTGTTCATTTGTCATTGGGCTATTAATTAATGACACTTTCTAAGGAATAGTCCGCCTTAGTTTGTAACAATGACTACATTCGCTCATCTACACTCATCACAATCAATCGAAATCCATATTCGCCCATATCTTGACGATCGGCGTCTTATGAATAAATAAATAAATAAATAAAAATGATATTGGTAGTAGTGCTGTTAACATGAATGTATTTTAGACAAAATAGCAACAACATTGTTTAAATTTCCCTGTATTATAATTTAATACACTATTCTGTCAAATCCTGAAAAAACAATAGCTAGGCATACATTTCCCTAATGTTTGCTTTAATCGTTGCAGATTAGACAATCTTTTTGGAATGTATATTAAAAAAATGTTATCTCAATGGTAACCTCCATAAGGAATCTGAAAATTTTTAGCTGTCTTATCTACGTTATTAAGTATAATATCGAAAAATGTCAAGAATAAAAAAGTCTTTAAATTACTGTACTATTTTTATCTAAAACTATCACAACTTTTAGGGCATTTCATAAGAAAAATCAAAGTTGGCAGCCATATTGGAAAATGGCGACCATTTATAAAATTTTGAAATTTGTATTTTTAATTGTCTAAACAAAGTAGGTTCACCATTTAAATTTTTTTGTCAGACTAATAGTTTACAAGATTACAATGGTGGCCCATTTAAAAAAGACACCCTGTATACTTAAGTTACATCGCTGTATGGAGCTTTACTGACCGAACTGTAGTCGGTCTGCTATCGTCAAATATAACACAATTTATATTCTATTAAAGTACAAAATCGGACTCTGTTTATTCAGAGGCGATCGCTTCAGTGCTGATGAACCGTGAACTCCACCGCTTGTTATACTGTATATAGTGTTTTTGTTGGGTCGAGCGTTCAGCGTGTCATTTCTGCAATAGTTCATCGATGTTACAGCTCCACTGTTTGACACTTTTTCATTTTGTTATCGATTACGACAAAAAGTTTATCGATCCCACAACAGCATCGGAATATTGCGGCTCATGCACGATAGTTTCTGTACAGCCACAGAGTAGGAGGAAACAGAGGTCGTATCTAATAGTGCGCTAAATGTGTGTCGAGTAGTTATTTTGCCATGCTATGACAGGGCCAGCAACTTGTTAGTCCCTGCTTTTTTACCCCCAAATTCTCAAGAATTAACGTTGTAATTATTACTACAGTTGAATAAAGATATACATCAGTTGTAATATGTTTATAATTGCCAACGAAGTTTTCGCTACGGCATAAAGAAAGTGATCTCTGTATCTTAATAACTCAATAATAACTCTTTTATTCGACAAAAATCAACATGTTACATGCATTAGTCTTGTCAACATTTGTGCATTAATTATATCACTTTCCACTATTAATCTTTCTCTGTGGTACAACTGGTTTTTTAGCTTTCCCAAAATTTTGTTACTCTGATTAAAAACCTCGATTTACCGATATGTGGTCATACGACTCATTTTATGAATTAACTTAATTTTATGAAATCCAAGTTTCTTAATTGAACGTAAGAAATAGTGGGACATTTAGTAAAACTAAAAAAAATAAAAACTATTTCTTAACTGTCAGTTTCGTTTATAATCTTGAAACAGGGAGCTTCTGGAAAATCTGATTTTTTAATAAACTTACAAGAACTTGAACTTTAGTATGGTATTGCCTGAAATTCAAATATGGAAATAACCGAATCAAGTTATTGCTTCTTAATGAATAGTGTACGAAATTTTGCGAATGTAATGGGATAACGGAGATGACTAGTAGACTGGTTGTAACACATGTAGACTAGAGGTTCGAGGCAGGCCACAGCCACACTGACACGAGACACACTTTGTCACTCTTGTAGTCCGAGTTGTTTGAAAACCGCCAGCTTCTGTATTTAGGTGTATATTACTTGACTCGCCACCAGGACTCGATTACATAACATGAGAATAATGTAATTAGTTTTTCATTTCTAACAAGATATAAAATAACAAGAAAATGACTAACACGCGTGTGAAGAAAATATTTTATATCCAATACTACTTCTGTACTGCTAAATTAAACGATTTGTCTTGTGTACGATAATTGTTATGTATGAGCATTATGCATATGATGTGATGATTTACAAAGCACATTGTTAAGTCGCTGAATTGTATCCAGTGAACTGTTTGAACAGAGATAGCACAGAGAAAAAGGAAACAGAGCTCGCTTTCTTATGGCCCCAACAAACGCCTAAGTGGCTGTTATATACATATTATAACTAATGTACAGCTTTATACATCTGAAGTAATAATATCCTTGTGGATTTGGGGGAAATAAAGGAGGTACTGACAAGGTGCTGGCCCTGCCATAGCATGAACACTAGTATATACATGAGGCACTCAACATATATAGAACATAAACATTGTTGTCGTACATAAACCTTAATAATATTAGTTTAAACACCGAGAAACAAAACAACCACAGAACCTCCGATGTTTCAACGACATGATGTACGCCTCGTGTCTGATACATTTTAAAATTTAGTTAATTTTAGAAATCGATATGTGTATTATTATAAACAGCAATAGTTGCCTTTGTTACGGACAGTTACTCGGAACAATAAATATCGAGAGCACTGTATCGATTGTATGTTACCACTCTTCATATTTCTCACGAAACGTCCATCAACGTCAACCACTCCTCCACCGCCAGTTGCACTGATGTAGGAACTGGATAGGGTATGATAATAGTTGCCTTTGTAATGGACGGTTACTCGGAACAATAAATATCGAGAGCACTGTATCGATTAGACGTTACGGCTCTTCATACTTCTCACGAAACGTCCATCAACGTCAACCACTCCTCCACCGCCAGTTGCACTGATGTAGTAACTGGATGAGGTGTGATAATAGTAACATCTGTTACGGAAAGTTACTCGGAACAATAAATATTGAGAGCACTATATCGATTAGACGTTACGGCTATTCATACTTCTCACGAAACGTCCATCAACGTCGATGACTCCTCCACTGCCAGTCGCACTGATCTAGGAACTGGATAGTGTGTGACAATAGTTGCATTTGTTACGGAAAGTTACTTGGAACAATAAATATCGAGAGCACTGTATTGATTAGACGTTACGGCTCTTCATACTTCTCACGAAACGTCCATCAACGTTGACGACTCCTCCACCGCAAGTCGCACTGATGTAGGAACTGGATGGAGTGTCACAACAGTTGCATATGTTACGGACAGTTATTTGGAACAATAAATATCGAGATCACTGTATCGATTAGACGTTACGGCTCTTCATACTTCTCACGAAACGTCCATCAACGTCGACGACTCCTCCACCGCCAGTCGCACTGATGTAGGAACTGGATAGTGTGTGACAATGTTACCTGTCGTAGGCCAGCTGTTATCGAACACTGGACAAATCGTTACTCGTACGAATAAGTAATCGTTAGCTGAAAAATTATCTTCTTCATTACATTATCTCTCAAATAAAATGTGCGTTTTTCCCCAATTATGTTTTTCCCCAATTATGTATTAGTTGGCGGTCAAAATACCATACAAACCCCAATAGTGAACATAAAATTACTGCTGCTGATTTTTATTTACCTCACGTTCGTATGATAGATGTTTGGAAATACAGGTTGCAATGCTCTTCATAAGCTGCACATAGTACAGATCATTGTATAGCAATATACTCTGGGTTAAAGGTTCTCACATCGTTCCCAATCATTGTAAAAACAAATTAATTTTCAAAATGATAAAGCCGATTACCACCGGCCGTTCATCTGTCATTCGCAGTATTATGTTCTAATCTAAATGTCGACTACACTTTTATAAGGTAATATAATCGATAAAGTTCTGGAGTGAAGTCAGATTAATTAACTAAAGTCAGGTCAAATTAACCAGAGTGTCTTCACTTTTTGAATAATTTAACAATGAGAGTGGCCATAATCCTGTTGTTCAGATCAGAGAATTAGCTGAGTTTCTATTGTTGTTATTGAATTTAAAATTTGATAAATTTGGGGTAACGTGTTTATAGGCCTACGGTTTTCCAATAACCTAACAGTGGTTGTCATCAAAACTACAATTTCTGGCGGTATTGTGAGAATTAAAACTGACTAAACTAAGATTCATGTAGCCGATCGTGTTCATTTGTACTACACAAGTTGGCTACATACAATTACTTGACTACAAGATATCTAACATACTTTTTTGTAAAAATTAATAGTTCACCTCATTGAGCTTTGTTGCCCAGCGTTCTAATTTGTTATGATTAATTAAAAAAAATTGATAATCAACAATGAAAATGGGTATAATATGCTATCTGTAAAACAACATTTTCCATTCTCAGGTATTTTGTAGATTCCTTGAGGTATTTTTTAGATTCATATCGAGCTATGAACATTAGTAAGTTGTCCCCAGAATTATGAGATTCGACGTATTTCACACTTAAAAAGCTTTATCGCTATGTTATTTTGTTTAGTTAATAAACGGAAGAAAATACGTTCTGACCTAAATAGAATTACTACAGTTATGCGCAGAAAGACAAACAGGTTGACGTTTGTTTCCCAAACACCTCTAAAACATTGACGAGGTCTGCACGCAACTTATGCCTTTGTCGTGAATAACGTATTATTAATGGCAACATATACAGTAAAATTGGCCTTGCAGGTGTCTGTTATTTGCATCTCCAATATTTACAAAATCGTATCGTAGTTAATTTAAACTAGAGTTTATTCTTTATAAATCTTATCTAAGAAATCAAAGCCGATTTAGTGGTCATTTACTTCGGTTATAGACACACTGCGTTTCAAAACTACGTCAGGAAATTAAATGATGGTATCATAAAATCTTTTAATTTACGTAAAAATCTCCACACACTGTTGCGTGTTTTTTGAAATGCTTGGTTGTCAGTTTCAATAGAACCATTTACAAGTTATTTATCAGCGTAGTTACATTTTGTATAACATTTCTTCGATTTAGAGGTGTACAATTAATACTCTAGTTTAATCTTCGTTAATAGGCATTTTAGTAACATCTCCTCGATCTAGAATAAACAAATTAAGTAATTTAAATTAATAACCACCTGGCTAGTAAAGTCGCCGATTTCTTCAAGTGTTACCACCTTTAAAACTTTTTTAAAACAAAAACATGTGGAGCTGTATAGCGATATAAAATATTCAGCGTATACAATTTACTCTAAAGTAATTACAAATACAAATAATACAACGTCTAATCATTTTTACCTGATTTTTTAAATTGTTTCATGTTAATTTTGCAGTCAGAATGCCTCCAGTTTCTGGAGCGTCTTGCAAATTTTGCACGACAATAATTTACATAAATATCGTAATGTTAAAATTGTTGAAATTAAATGTGGAACAATAAAAGGATATGGTGTAGTTATTTAAAGAAGTTTTATGTTTAGTATTACTTAAATGTATTAAAGGATTAAATAAATCCACTAAATTTAAATTGTTTGTGAACCTTTCAGTAACAAGGTTATCATCATAATTTACTGGGCTGACGAGTCCTTACTTACAATTGAATGATATTGTTGTTTATCGATGACTACCCAATTCGCACACCAACGTATTGGTTCCAATGTATACATGAGTGTTCCTGTAAACAAAGTATAATCCCACGTGCTTTGCTTGATGATGATCTTAAATTTTAAAATAACAGAATAACGCTCACTTAATAAAGGTTTCATTAGTCTGCAGGAATTTATCTCCATAAGGCAATGCTAAATGTGAGACAGAACCGTGGCTTCGCAATCCGTCGGAAAATTATCATTTTTACTTAGTTTAAATGAACCTACAATGCAATGAAAAGAATTATTGAATTTTGGTTATTAGGTAATCATTTTTGTGACAATTCTAATAAACAATCATACAGTATTATAATTTTCTGAGGACACTCAACTCGGTTGTTGTTTGTAGCATAGTCAACCACCATTCAGATGAACTTAGCATAGCGTGCTTTTGGAACTGTTTGTACCTGTAATCAATTATCCTTGAGGAATAACCATTCTGGAATATTGTTCAAAGTGGTATTCCACTATTCAGTACAGTAAAAGGTCTTGTTTTCTTGTATTGTCGTGTGGAACGATGTTAAAAGTGTTTCATACAAACTTTTCTTACAGTCTTAAATACACGGCTTTAAAGATAATAACTCTCGCTCCTCTAAACGTTACGCTAGTCGTTTTAGTTTAGTCAAAGAATACATTAATAATTTTGAAAACAAAATTCCTAATCAAGTAAATTTTTTATCAACTGTATAGATAGATCTTTCAGCACTTCTTACGGTGCTATTTGTTATTTATAAAATCCTTTATTCAATGTTGTCTTTACCCTGTATGTTTTTAATTGTACAATCAACAAGTACTTATCCGTATTATGTATGGTTTTGTCCGCAGGTGGTCATCGTTGGAAACGGGGCTGTAGGCAAGTCCAGCATGATTCAACGGTATTGCAAAGGCACGTTCACCAAAGACTACAAGAAGACGATCGGCGTCGACTTCTTAGAGAGGCAAATTGAGTAAGTAACAACTTATCGGCATCAGGAAAGTTTGAATTATTTCAAGAGTGTATAACCAGAGTTCACAAGACCTTGTTGTAAATATAAATATCGCTTGTTTCATAGTCCCTGCAAAACTCGTTTCGCATTACAAGTACATTTCAGATGTTCCGATCTGCCTTTGTTACATAAAGTGTATATTGTACATGTTTCAAGAAACGTTTTCAAGTATATTTAACACTGAGTGTTAGAGGTTGCCTGACAACTCGTCAGAAGAAAATCTTGAAAAAGAAACTATCTGCTCACTTATCATGAAATTTTCGGAACCTCTGAACAGATTTTGATGATATTGGGAGGGAAATTGCTTTTTTATCATAAAGGCCCACTAAGAAAGGATTTGTTGAAATTCCATTCCGAACTGGTTTCCAGCCCCCTCGACGTTTCCTTTTTACTTTTTACCATGTGCGTTAGCATAGAGAAAGTGTTGTGATAGTCAACAAAATTTTGTTTACAAGTTGGTCTAAAAATCCATTTTAGGGTCCCCTGAACCCAAAAGAGTGTTTTTTTCGAAACAAATGTTGTCTGTCCGTTTGTATGTGCAGTTCGCTGGAGACCAAACGGATGGATCAATTTTAATGACATTTGGTATTTAGGTGTATTTAGCCAATATCTCCAGATTATTTTTTACTTTTTTGAAATTACAGTTTTCTTTTATAAGAAAAAACATACAAAAATATAATTTTCTCAAAAACTGCTACAACGAGGTTGATTAAATTTTCAGGAAAGATGTGAATTACAATTTAAAATATTTGAGTAAAAACCGCATGTCCCTAACTTGACTAGTTTATTTAGTTATGGAAAAAACATATTTGGGAATCAAACTGGTAATTTTCAAAGTTTTTATTTTAGTAGTGTTTAACATGAGGGAAAGTTTGTGCCAATTCTTTGGAACCATTTATTTCCATAAGGATAACAATGGCACTAATATAATATAATACTTTATTTCGAACAGCTGACAAAAAACACAAACATGTCGCATAAACTTGGCAGAAATGCTGGTTTGCATTGAGAAACAGTCATTTCTACCAACTCTGATATGATTGCACTACTTTGCAAATCCCTAAAGTAGACTAATAGGATTTTCTATACTATACAACTTTGTTATCTACAAACAGGCAGTAGGCTGAGCTTTTTTTATCGATGTGATGGTTTAGAGAGAACCACGGAGGGAAGGGCAAGCAAGCGTAGAAATCCATCCCGGAGTGAAGTCGACTAGTACGGTGTATGAGAATAGAAAATCATCTGCAATAAGCTTGTTAATGGACCTCTCAGCCGATATTGTGGTTGCTAAACAAATAGTCCATAGAAAACACGAAAATAAATTAAATCATTAACAACAATACTAAGATCAGCTAACATCACAATTTGCTCGTTGGCGTTATTCTTTCACGGAAGGATTAACGAGCTAATGATCGAAGAGAGGCTTCATTCCACAGATACCTTCCTAACTAACCTCGTTCACACACTTTTTACATTGTTACTATTTACTTCTTATATTCTATTCTCAACTATTACGTGATAAACTTGGTGATTCTACGGAGAATCTCAATACAACATATTTTGCTGACATTTGTCGGTGGTAGTGTGAAAACGTTAATTTTACGACGTTTCTAGTTTATCGTTATAAAGCGTATTTCAAGTGATAAATGAATAAAACATGTTAGACGTCCCACCTGTGCGTTATTGTGAAAGTGTGTGTTTTGGCCATGTAGGGGAACGCGGTTAGTCCACCTGTCATGTGATTGATGGTTTAGAAAGGGAACTGGTGAGCCATTCTAGGTAGATCTTACTGATGACTTTCCATTGAGTAAATTCCCACTTGTTAACTTGATTGCTAGCTGAAAGCAGATGGATTGCTAGTTTTCCGGAACACAAGTTCTGTTTCAATTGTATTAAAATTCTTAGTATATGGATTTTTGTGCCGTTGGTCTGCGTGCCACGAGTGACAAATATGTACATAAATTATATTAAACAAACGCCACTACTGCAGCATATCTAACGCTATAACCTTCCTTTACGAGTTTTACAATGCTTCGTTACTTTTCTTTCTTTCACGTAAGTGTAAAGATACTCGCAAGTAACATTGATCATTGGGGTTACATACTATACGTGTGATATTCGTCTAATTACATACACACAGACTGTTACTGTTATGTAGCTGTTCTGTAACCAATATGTTATATTTGTTCACATTATCCAGTTTCTTTGGGTTTATATGTAAATATCACCTGGTGGTTAATATCTAACAACGAACACACGTTCCGTAAAATAAATGTGTTACACGAGTTTTAGGTGTTTGAGTTACCTAGTGGACAATATTATTCTACTGAAGCCATGGGTGTCCATCTAACTTTTCCGTAAGGGGGTCGGGGGGGGGGGTATGGAATACCCTCCAGTAAAAAGGGAGGTCCGGGAGTCCTCCCCGGAAAATTTTTAAAATGGACAAAATGGTAGGGACAAAATGGTTGATTTTACTCATTTTTGTACCTAAATTCACGTTATCAATTTAGGCGGTAGGTCTATTGTTTTTTCCGCATAGTTTTTAAAATTTGAAAACGAGTTTTATTGATATAGTGAGATATAACGATTAATCACAGTGGCTGTAGCACATGTTGTGTTGTGCACCTAGATATTACCTCTCTACCTGACTCTGTAGACAACTTGGAACTATTTTGTCCATCGGACACAATATTTTAAACACTATTACAATTTTGTATTGTATAATTCAATTTACAAATAAGAATGGTAAAAGAAAAGTGGATAAAAAACGGTACAAAATTATTTCAGAACGTCTTTAATGACAATAATTGTAATTGGAACAGAATCAGAAAGTGTAGTGTTCACAATGACAATAATTCAACTAAATGAGAAATTATTGTAAATCATGTTGTACAATATTTATAGTGTAACATATAAGAGGGCCATCCTCGCTCTACGTTCATTCCTTGCCGGGCGTCTGGCGCAACTCCTCGTGCATACGTGTGAATTATTTAACTGTTATGTTTTTACTGCATGATCTGCAAAAATGTACTTAACGTGGGGTCTTATAAGGGGGGCTCGAGTCCCCCCTAGCCAATATTAATGGACGCACATGACTGAAGCTCAAAGTAAGTGTCTACTATTCTCTAAGTAAATTCAAGTAAAATTGATGTTGAATAAATCTAAGGTTCTGGCATTAATCTCACCTATCATTAAACTGCTGCTCAGTAGTTGCCATTAACTTGTTATGTTCAAAGCAACCGGTTGCCATACATTTCTCGAGAGAATAAACTAACGCCATTCCATATTTGTTCAAGATAAAGGGGTAATCCATTGTTAATCCGATGTGCTTTATGGCTTGTGCTGCTTTTCAAGCTATATCTGGACACTTTGCTTGTAAATTTGTGAGAATCTGGAATGTTAATGACTGTAATGAGTTAGAGTCTCAATATTTAATCGCTGATTATTAGGTATAATTTAAATTTGAATTGGTTTTATCATAATGTTAATTTGGAAATAATCTACATCACTCATTGATAATTCAATTTTGTCATCGCCAGTGTAAACACTATACGGTATACAATTGACTCCAGGAGAGATGAACGGTAAAATGTTCGGGGAGAGAAGCTGGGGAGGTGGACCAAGGTGCCTATTACCTACCACTTACTCTGGCCTGGTGGTCACGATGATTGTGGCGTCATCCTAGGTGTTCGCAAAAACAATGGTTCACGCTCATCCAACCCGAGGATTGATCATTTCGGAGAAAAGAAATGAAATAACTGGTCCGTCGTTTGTGTAGTAAACAATAATTTACTTTGTGCGGACATCTCCTATTAACACCAGTCATGTTCTCAGTCTGGCCTTTTTTTCACTTTTATATGGAAAATTGACTAAGATTACTTACTGCCTGCCACGAAAAGGCAAAGAAGAAATTTGAATGCTGGGGAAGCAAAAGGATATATTTAATATAACAGGAGTAATTTTATTTCGTGCTTGTAAATTCCGAAGTTATGTAATGTTGTGGTATCAAATTGGTAAAGGATTTCAGGTTTATTATAGAATGTTTGTTATGTCACATATTTTTTGTAGATTACTTCTGGCGTTTTTCTTTCTTACTTCCATTAGTATTGTCCACTTGTATACCTTATATAAACATAATTAGCATGGTCGACTTTGAAATCCAAGACACGTTGCAAGGTAGCCAATATTTGACTATGAAATCCAGCACACATTTATGCTACATGATTACGAAATCCAGTATACACAAAATTTGGTAGGCAGCATTTAATTATAAAATATATTGCACGCGTCACATGGTAGACAATATTTAAAAAACAAATCTAGTGCACTGTCACATGGTAGACAATATTTAAGTAGGAAATATATTGCGCACGTCACATACTAGAACCTAATTAAATAGGAAATATACAGCACATGTCATATGGTAGACAATATTCAAATATGAAATCAAGTGCATACGTCACATGGTAGACAATATTTAAATTGGAAATCTAGTGCACACGTCACATGGTATACAGTATTTAAATAGAAAATATAGTGTACACGTCACATGGTATACAGTATTTGAATACGAAATATAGTGCACGCGTCACATGGTAGACAGTATTTAAATAGCAAATCAAGTACACACGTCACATGGCAGACAATGTTCAAATATAAAATCTAGTGCACGCGTCACATGGTAGACAATATTTAAATACGAGATATATTGCACGTGTCACATGGTAGATAATATTTAAAAAGGAAATGAAGTGCATACGTCATATGGAAGACATAATTTGAATACGAAATTTATTTGTCACGTACGTGGTAGCCAACTGTTAGTAGGAAATCCGGTACAGACATCACATGTTGTCTAATATTAATTGCAAAATCTAGTCAATTACTCAAAACGTTCTATTTACACAAACATAGCACGTGTTTGTGTTCACACGTTGTTAACGAAGTTGGTTAAAGCCCAACTTCATAAACTAAACGTTCTTAGTTCGATCCCAAACAGAGTCATAAAACATTTTGAAGGGGATCAGCTGATAACCTCCGACTGTTCATTTGTCATTGGGCTGTTAATTAATGTCACGTTCTTAGGAATAGTCAACAGTTTGTAAAAATGACTACGTTCGCTCATATACAGTCATTCAAAATTCATATTCGCCCATATCTTGACGATCGCCATCTTACTAATAAATAAAGTTGTGATATAACCAAAAATAT
The DNA here is from genome assembly GCA_035578905.1 of Stictocephala bisonia. NCBI lineage: Eukaryota > Metazoa > Arthropoda > Insecta > Hemiptera > Membracidae > Stictocephala > Stictocephala bisonia. The sequence goes on from JAQJVL010002494.1 coordinate 24,336, forward strand.
AACGACATTTTAAACGTTTTATTTTCTCTGATAATAATTTTATTTATCCGTGTCGAACAAAATACGTTTCTTTGAAGTGGTCATATTGTAAACCTGGACTTGGAATAGCAAAAACGGTTGAGTAGGGCATTCAGTGTTTTCCATCAACTATGTTAGTTACTTACCTAATTCTTAACGTTTTTAATGCTGAATTGACAATGATAATTGTAAACCAAGATGCGTTACTGTGTCGTGTTCAATCACGGCCGGCCGTGTGGGCGAGGCGGAAATGGTTAATGCTATTCCTCCCCTGTAAGGGGAGTTATCTTGTCTTGAGATGGCTATCAGCACGACACATGGAGGAGCTGGCGGGCAACACGCGTGAGAGCCGTGCGGTGCGTGACAAGGCGTGGTACGGCTCGCGTGACGTCAATCTCGGACTAAAAGGCTCATGACGGATAGTATCTGTTAACTGGAACTTATGAATGTATAATTAGTTCGTCAGGTGGGAGTGACATATTGTCTTGTCGTAATTAATTTGACAATCGATTGAAGAAAAGGAGTTTGGAAATTGTTGGAATTATTTCCAAACAAAAAATATGCGTATATTGTAATTGTTACGTTATACCATCTATAGGAACAAGATTTCGCTCATATAGGTCCCGTGACATTAGTTCTTGTACTATCTTTACAGGTGGTGCTGATATTTGAAAAAAGTGTATATAAAGTGAAAAAGCTCATTTCATACTTTTGACCTCTGAATTTACAAGTAGTATTGGTCCTATTTAACTTTGTATATTTTTATATTCAAGACTGTTTTTTGAGTTGGTGAAGACTTTCTCTGCGTTTCGATAAATACATTTAGTTTACTATCTGTTGGTAAGAGAACTAAAATGATGAGGTTTTTTTTAAGTCAACGTGTTCCATTACAAAATTCAAAATACATATTTTTAAATGCATTTTTGTATCATCGGATTTGTTCTTGCTTTAATAATGGAAAAATTAAATATGTTGTACTTCAAAATAACTTTTTCCACATTTTCAAATAATATTTTTTGTAACAATTGAAATAAATGACTAGGTTCTTTAAAAATCAATTTATGGGATTATGTGATCGGATGTTCATATCCTAATTGCATCGTTTCTTAAATTTGATATTTAGATTCTTAATGGAATAAATGTTGCATTTAGAACATTAGTGGATTACAATATGAACCGACGTCAACTTAATTTTCTCTCTACAAGGTGTCGGAAAAGCTAATGCCCAATTTATATTTTGAGTGAAATCTATAAATATTGACATTTAGAGTGTTAATGGTACAAAAACAAAGCTGATTTACAGCTCAACATGTACTTCGGTACTGGCTGCACACGTATCCAGCCGAGTGTCTCAGACATTTTGAGAATACTTCGTGCTCTCTACCACCAAGATCCACCAAGGTTTTAACACTAATTAGGTAGATTTCTTCTTTTACCAAACACCACAAAAAGTCAAATTGGATTAAGTCAGAAGTTCGGGCTGGCTAGTCATAAATCTACCCTCTGCACATAAATTTGTCGCGAAAGCGCCTATTAATCCATTGCCTTACTTCGCCGTGATAGTGAGGTTGGCCTCCACCCCGCATAAACAACGGTGGTGATTACTATCCCACCCATCGTGATTCAATACGGTGGTGATTGCCCTCCCACCCACTCATACATATACTGTACATTGGTGAGATGATCTTCCTACCCAATTATACATGTACGGTAGAGATGCCTAACTGAAACAAATTTTTGGGAGACTGTATTCAGTTTTTAATTCGGTTTAACTATCAAAATCTTTGTAGATAGGCATATTCATTTGGATTCAGTAATAAAATAAACGTGTGTAATGCTTTTTCAAAGTCATTTATGCTTACCAACGCTCGAATATGTGTCGGTCTTAGGTGAAACCCCCCCTCCACATATGACCGGTACATGAGGTACTTGTGTCGGAGTGATAGAGATCGTGATAGTGAACACCGATATGAGAGAAAGGAAGCTACCCTCGGGCCGCTATCTATAATAAACCGTCCAACGACACATAGGTACACGTGTTGGAGTGATAGAGATCGTGATAATGAACACCGATATGAGAGGAACGGAAGGTACCCTAGGGCCGCTATCTACAACAAACCGTCTAACAACACACAGGTACACGTGTCGGAGTGATAGAGATCGTGATAATGAACACCGATATGAGAGGAACGGAAGGTACCCTCAGGCCGCTATCTACAACAAACCGTCTAACAACACACAGGTACATGTGTCGGAGTGATAGAGATCGTGATAATGAACACCGATATGAGAGGAACGGAAGGTACCCTCAGGCCGCTATGTACAACAAACCGTCTAACAACACACAGGTACATGTGTCGGAGTGATAGAGATCGTGATAATGAACACCGATATGAGAGGAACGGAAGGTACCCTCAGGCCGCTATCTACAACAAACCGTCTAAGAACACACAGGTACATGTGTCGGAGTGATAGAGATCGTGATAATGAACACCGATATGAGAGGAACGGAAGGTACCCTCAGGCCGCTATCTACAACAAACCGTCTAACAACACACAGGTACATGTGTCGGAGTGATAGAGATCGTGATAATGAACACCGATATGAGAGGAACGGAAGGTACCCTAGGGCCGCTATCTACAACAAACCGTCTAACAACACACAGGTACATGTGTCGGAGTGATAGAGATCGTGATAATGAACACCGATATGAGAGAAAGGAAGCTACCCTCGGGCCGCTATCTATAATAAACCGTCCAACGACACATAGGTACATGTGTCGGAGTGATATAGATCGTGATAATGAACACCGATATGAGAGGAACGGAAGGTACCCTAGGGCCGCTATCTATAACAAACCGTCTAACAACACACAGGTACATGTGTCGGAGTGATAGAGATCGTGATAATGAACACCGATATGAGAGGAACGGAAGGTACCCTCAGGCCGCTATCTACAACAAACCGTCTAACAACACACAGGTACATGTGTCGGAGTGATAGAGATCGTGATAATGAACACCGATATGAGAGGAACGGAAGGTACCCTCAGGCCGCTATGTACAACAAACCGTCTAACAACACACAGGTACATGTGTCGGAGTGATAGAGATCGTGATAATGAACACCGATATGAGAGGAACGGAAGGTACCCTCAGGCCGCTATCTACAACAAACCGTCTAAGAACACACAGGTACATGTGTCGGAGTGATAGAGATCGTGATAATGAACACCGATATGAGAGGAACGGAAGGTACCCTCAGGCCGCTATCTACAACAAACCGTCTAACAACACACAGGTACATGTGTCGGAGTGATAGAGATCGTGATAATGAACACCGATATGAGAGGAACGGAAGGTACCCTAGGGCCGCTATCTACAACAAACCGTCTAACAACACACAGGTACATGTGTCGGAGTGATAGAGATCGTGATAATGAACACCGATATGAGAGGAACGGAAGGTACCCTAGGGCCGCTATCTACAACAAACCGTCTAACAACACACAGGTACACGTGTCGGAGTGATAGAGATCGTGATAATGAACACCGATATGAGAGGAACGGAAGGTACCCTCAGGCCGCTATCTATAACAAACCGTCTAACAACACACAGGTACATGTGTCGGAGTGATAGAGATCGTGATAATGAACACCGATATGAGAGGAACGGAAGGTACCCTAGGGCCGCTATCTACAACAAACCGTCTAACAACACACAGGTACATGTGTCGGAGTGATAGAGATCGTGATAATGAACACCGATATGAGAGGAACGGAAGGTACCCTAGGGCCGCTATCTACAACAAACCGTCTAACAACACACAGGTACATGAGTCGGAGTGATAGAGATCGTGATAATGAACACCGATATGAGAGGAACGGAAGGTACCCTCAGGCCGCTATCTACAAACAAACCGTCTAACAACACACAGGTACATGAGTCGGAGTGATAGAGATCGTGATAATGAACACCGATATGAGAGGAACGGAAGGTACCCTCAGGCCGCTATCTACAAACAAACCGTCTAACAACACACAGGTACATGAGTCGGAGTGATAGAGATCGTGATAATGAACACCGATATGAGAGGAACGGAAGGTACCCTCAGGCCGCTATCTACAAACAAACCGTCTAACAACACATAGGTACATGAGTCGGAGTGATAGAGATCGTGATAATGAACACCGATATGAGAGGAACGGAAGGTACCCTCAGGCCGCTATCTACAACAAACCGTCTAACAACACACATGTACATGTGTCGGAGTGATGGAGATCGTGATAATGAACACCGATATGAGAGGAACGGAAGGTACTCTAGGGCCGCTATCTACAACAAACCGTCTAACAACACACAGGTACACGTGTCGGAGTGATAGAGATCGTGATAATGAACACCGATATGAGAGGAACGGAAGGTACCCTAGGGCCGCTATCTATAACAAACCGTCTAACAACACACAGGTACATGTGTCGGAGTGATAGAGATCGTGATAATGAACACCGATATGAGAGGAACGGAAGGTACCCTCAGGCCGCTATCTACAACAAACCGTCTAACAACACACAGGTACATGTGTCGGAGTGATAGAGATCGTGATAATGAACACCGATATGAGAGGAACGGAAGGTACCCTCAGGCCGCTATGTACAACAAACCGTCTAACAACACACAGGTACATGTGTCGGAGTGATAGAGATCGTGATAATGAACACCGATATGAGAGGAACGGAAGGTACCCTAGGGCCGCTATCTACAACAAACCGTCTAACAACACACAGGTACACGTGTCGGAGTGATAGAGATCGTGATAATGAACACCGATATGAGAGGAACGGAAGGTACCCTAGGGCCGCTATCTACAACAAACCGTCTAACAACACACAGGTACACGTGTCGGAGTGATAGAGATCGTGATAATGAACACCGATATGAGAGGAACGGAAGGTACCCTAGGGCCGCTATGTACAACAAACCGTCTAACAACACACAGGTACACGTGTCGGAGTGATAGAGATCGTGATAATGAACACCGATATGAGAGGAACGGAAGGTACCCTAGGGCCGCTATCTACAACAAACCGTCTAACAACTCACAGGTACACGTGTCGGAGTGATAGAGATCGTGATAATGAACACCGATATGAGAGGAACGGAAGGTACCCTCAGGCCGCTATCTACAACAAACCGTCTAACAACACACAGGTACATGTGTCGGAGTGGTAGAGATCGTGATAATGATATCGATATGAGAGGATTGGAATGGATGATTGGATCGCTATCTAAAACAAACCCCGAGAATTAATTACTAACTAATTTTAATCGGTATTTTAGTATTTTAAAATCGGCAACTTTTGAATTTTGTGAAATTATTATATTTTTTTTATTTATTTTAGCTTGTGGCAAATAATTAGATTTTGGAACGCGATTTTCGCGCCTTACTCTTTAATAGGCTAAAGATATTAGTACATTGCCTCATCTAATTGTTCAGTTTGCTGAAGAAGTAAATCTTCTTTAAGAATGGATGAACGAAAAAGCCCTCATTGTAGAGGTGAATAATAGTCTTATATATACATTTATACTACTTGTACATAAGTACAAGTAGTATGGGAGGGCCCACCCGCCCTCCTATACACGTACGGTGGTTTTGGCCCACCCGCCCTCCCATACACGTACGGTGGTATTGGCCCACTCGCCTTCCCATACACGTACGGTGGTATTGGTCCACCCGCCCTCCCATACACGTACGGTGCTATTGGCCCACACGCCCTCCTATACACGTACGGTGGTATTGGCCCACCCGCCCTTCCATACACGTACGGTGGTATTGGCCCACCCGCCCTCCCATACACGTACGGTGGTATTGGCCCACCCGCCCTCCCATACACGTACGGTGGTATTGGTTCCGGCGAAAAACAAAGCCTGGTGGAAAACGCGGCAGGTATAAATACACGTACAGTGGTATTGACCCACCTACAAATACACGTACAATGGTATTCGCCGACCCACCCACCCATACACGTACAGGGGTATTGACCCAACCGCCCACCCATACACGTAAAGTGCTACTGACCCACCCACCCACCCATACACGTAAAGTGCTACTGACCCACCCACCCTTCCATATACGTACAGTGCTATTGACCCACCCACCCATCCATATACGTACAGTGCTATTGACCTACCCACCCACCCATACACGTACAGTAGTGGTACAGTGTATCCCCGGGCCCACCCGCCCGCCCATACACAAACAGAGGTATTGACCCACCTGCCCGCCCATACACATACAATGGTATTGACCCACCCGCCCGCCCATACACATATAGGGCGGTGTGTGAGGGGGTTTACCTTAAGACCCTTTGTGGATCTCGACCTACGACCTCTTGGGGGGTAAATTCGGCCTGCAGCCTCACCAAGGCAATCTTTTACAGTCTCATTTGTGGATCTCTGTATCAACCCATGAGCATTAATTTACATAGCTACTTGTACTGTAGATTAATTTTTTAAAAGATATTATTTGTATTTTATTAGTTTGGTAACTGGCCCATGAAATGTATACGAGATATAATGTATAGTTTTACGAATTAAGATTATATGAAGAATGGCTGTGAGAAATCCACATTTGTTAGTGAGCTAGCCCGGTCCCAGTAGACCAATTTAAAAACAAATGGAAATTTTTAACTTGTAAACTTCTTATAAACAGGTTCCTAAATTCTAGTTTGCAGGTTTTGTCAAAACATTTGGCCGGCGAGGAGCCAGTTTGGACGTCACAAATCTCGAGATGGAACGATCGAGACACTCTCAGTTTATTGAATCTTAAATACAAGACTCAAGTACCTGGATGTAGGAATGTCGTCTTGGATGTGAACTACCGCCAGTTCTGACGACATGGTCCGACCGACGGCCGACAAGATTGAGAACAGTCTAGTCATACCTTGGGTTGGAACGATCGGGACACGCACAGTTTATTGTATCTTGAATACAAGACTCAAGTACTTGTTTAGTTTTATATTTTTTTATTTCTATAGACAAAAGACAAACAAAAATGGAATCATCTCAAAAACGGCTCTACCGATTTTGATTTAATTTTCAGTAAAGATGTGAATTACAATTTTGAAATGTTTTAGTAAAACCGCATGTATCTAACTTTAATAGTTTTTTAGTTGAAATATATTTTTATGGGCAAAAACATAAAAAAATACAAATTTTCTAGCTTTTTTTATCGATTTTGATTACATTTAAGTAAAGATGCAAATTGCAATTAAACATATTTTAGTTACCACCCCATTAAGTTGGGGCTGGAGGTCCATAGCCGGAAGCCACAACTCAATTTGTTGAAGGTTATTTACATAACATTTAAACAATGTGATTAATTAAACAGCTGTTTTTGAAGATTTTTCCATACTGTTATTCAAATAAAATGTATTTCGTCTGTACAATCCTTAGAAATGTAATTAATTGAACTAGGCGAGGAAATAAAGCACTAAAATGACCTAAACCTACAAATTTTTTAAAGTAAGACGGATCTTAATGCAGCTTTTTGAATTCGATTCGGGAAAGCTTCAGCAAACTTTTTGAACCTTCGTTATGTGGTGCAGATGAAAATTGCATTATTGCAGGCTAAAAGTGCATTCTCAAAAATGCATCTCAAAGTGATAAAAAAAATTCACAACTCGGGAAATATTCATGGAAATGAGTTCAATTTTCATAGTAGGGGGTTTTTGAGGTCGCTGAACACGAATATCACGTCGGCGATCCTGTACGAGGTACCTGGGGCCCGCTATCTACGTCTTCTCCTGGAGTTTTCCGGAAATTCGTTATAATATTCGTTCAAACTTATTACCCAGGGGTTTTTGAGGTCGCTGAACACGAATATCACATCGGCGATCTTGTACGAGGTACCTGGGGCCCGCTATCTACGTCTTCTCCTGGAGTTTTACGGAAATTCGCTATAATATTCGTTCAAACTTATTACCCAGGGGTTTTTGAGGTTGCTGAACACGAATATCACATAGGTGATCCTGTACGAGGTACCTGGGGCCCGGTATCTACGTCTTCTCCTGGAGTTTTACGAAAATTTGTTATAATATTCGTTCCAACTTATTACCTCAAAAACCCCTGGGTAATAAGTTTGAACGAATATTATAACGAATTTCCGGAAAACTCCAGGAGAAGACGTAGATAGCGGGCCCCAGGTACCTCGTACAGGATCGCCGACGTGATATTCGTGTTCAGCGACCTCAAAAACCCCCGACTATTAAAATTGAACTCATTTCCATGAATATTTTCCGAGTTGTGAATTTTTTTTATCACTTTGAGATGCATTTTTGAGAATGCACTTTTAGCCTGCAATAATGCAATTTTCATCTGCACCACATAACGAAGGTTCAAAAAGTTTGCTGAAGCTTTCCCGAATCGAATGCAAAAAGCTGCATTAAGATCCGTCTTACTTTAAAAAATTGGTAGGTATATTGCTTTATTTCCTCGCCTAAACGTTTTTATTTAGATGTGTATACACTAAACTATTTCAATTATTATTTCTTTAACAAGCTTTGTACATTTTTAAAAACAATCTGACATAACAAAGGGAAAAGAATAACGTTTGTACCAGTTACCTGTTACCATTTATTTTCTAGGTACCGTAAACAGGTTTACTGTGATTGTTTCCAACGTATTGTTGTAATTTATCATTAATAGTTATTTAATTGTTTTTTTTTTTTAACTGTGGAAATTGTAAATGACAGTCACGTCTCGTCCTCTGACCTTATTATGTTTGAGATCATTCTAGCCGGGATTTAATTTAATTGGCGTACATAATAAAGAACGTGTGTGGTCATGTTGTATTTAATTAGCACGTTGAATAAAAGAATGAAGTTGAATTACACGATGCGAATAGCTTACATGATCGATCGGTATTCTAATCCAGTCCCGAGATGAAACTTTCAGGCGCTAACTAATCGAACATCTGTTCACTTTAAAGTGGTCAATCACAGAGACAAATTAATATCTTTGTAAATCACAACTGGTTATATGTTAATGGTATTTTATAATATTTAGCAAGAAATTACTCATTTAGGTAGCATATTTTTATTACATCAGGATAAAAAGTTTTAATTAAATCATCAGGCTTGACAAATCGCATGAATAGTTTTGTGTTTAAAGACAGACTGGTAACACACAAGTACGGTTTTAAATCACGTATATGGGCTGGCCATACATAAATCGTATAGCCGACTGTCGGGTATATATAGTGTATAAGTACATAATGTACGTACGTTTACTTAACCCTGTATTATTTTTATGTATTTCGGATAATACATATTCAAGAAAATTTACCTTAAATGTGAGGTGAGAGAGCCCTGGTGATTGAGTTAAAGTCAGCAGAGAAAGTCGTCATATTCGATTTACAACCCATAATAACAATATTAAATGGAAAAAACACTGTGATTTGTTGGTAAGTTATAATTTTTACAAAGTTTGAAAGAGCGTAACATTTGTTAGTGGATTCAGTTTTAAAATGTTGATTGTTTATTTGTATTTTCATAGAAATCATAAACTAATTATGAGTGTTAATTTTCATCACAAGTCAATATTTTTATTTTGAAAATGAAAAAGTGCATCTACTAGTAACTTTTACTCGATGTAAAATATGTCCGTCAAATTGTTAAATGACAGTATTTTACCGCATTTAACATTGCTGTTATGGGATATGGATCCAATATGGTGACTACCTCATAAGTCTTATTGGACCTAATGTGTCGTAGCGTCCGTACACCTAACTGAATGGCCTAATGTGATAACCTAATAAACTGATCACACGCATCTGTTTGGTTTTTACTCAATACAACACAACGCTCGAGTTTATAAATGCTTGGGTTTTTGTATGTTGGTCTTAGCGAGAAATGTCGGTTTCGTAACCCTTATCTAATGTAGACTTGTATACATTTTAACTTCTTATTTGGCTTCTACTCGTATATTTTAATTGGGAAACCACATTTAATTCATGACACCAAAGTCAATTTGAATTATTTCGTCACACAACTGTCACCAGTCAAAACCTGGTACTGTACTACCATTGCTGCTCCTTATGTACACCCACGTGAGTTGTATCAGTGGTGTGACAAACTGCTTGTGTTACTCTGTTCAGTGGTCTGAACTTCCGAAGGTGGGGCTCTTCGGTCTAGTGATTTACAACAGATCAGTGATTCAATCGATTCATTAGTCGATACTTCACATTGAAGTTTTCATGTTTAGGTAGTGGTTGAATCGATTCTTTAGTCGATACTAAACATTGAATTGTTCATGTTTAGTTAGTGGTTCAATCGATTCATTAGTCGATTCTCCACATTGAATTGTTCATATTTAGGTAGCGGTTCAATCGATTCATTAGTCGATATTCCACATTTAATTGTTCATATTTAGGTAGCGGTTCAATCGATTCATTATTCGATACTCCACATTGAATTGTTCATGTTTAGTTAGTGGTTCAATCAATTCATTAGTCGATACTCCACATTGAATTGTTCATATTTAGTTAGTGGTTAAATCGATTCATTAGTCGATACTCCACATTGAATTGTTTATATTTAGGTAGCGGTTTGATCCATTCATTAGTCGATACTCCACATTGAATTGTTCATATTTAGTTTCCAGCCTTGCACCTTTTTGGCATAGAACTAATAAAATATTTCTGGAGTCCGTACTCTACACAAACAGTGATTGTCACACTCCTTTGCCTTGATGTTCGATTTGGATTGTGGCATTCGATTAGGCTGTTTAGCCTTATTGCATGTCGTAACTCGATTCGGTAATTTGTTAGTGTAATATGTTAGCGTAATTGACAGTTTGCTTATGTCGGAAAAATACAGTAGGCCAATGTATCTGGAAATAACATTGTGGCACAAGGCGACAGCCAGCTATCATAGAGTAAGTTATTCTTTGCTCTGTGCCAGGTAACTAATTTTCTTCATCACGTTAGTTTACAAGCTGTGTGATATAGCTGTTTCGATTTTATTTTCAGTCTGCCGTTGGTTATAGCACAAGCCGTTTAACAATAGGAGTAATACAGTTATTGTTTCTGTAATTAATCTCTGGAGTCTTACATTTTTTTCCACTTGCAATAGAATCTGACGTAGATAAGTACAGTATTCCTTATGAATATTTAAACAGTTCTAAAATTGTAACTGAAAACTAGGAGTATGAATTCCATTCATAGCTAGATCGACAGTAAAACAAAGTTTTTCATTGAGATACATTATTTTATAACTGTAGGCATAGGCAACCAATTTATATGGTTCCTATTCTTTTTTATAAACTCCACGCTGTTTATTCAGTTATCTTATGCAAGTTTTCTTAGAGAATTTTCTATTTTAATTTAACCAATGCACAATACACCAATGTTTTGGTCCTCGATATCCAGAGGACATAACGCAGAACAGTCCATATCAATAAAGATAGCTCGGTGTTTCTCAGGGAAATATCACACCATTGACGGACTCCACGACGAATGGTTAAAGCAACATCAAGGAACGTGGCGGAAATCAAACCGGGCCGGTTTCGTTAATGGCTCGCCTCATAAAGAATGTATAACGTACACTGGTGAGAAACGGGATTGTATAAAAAGGCAATCAAGGATCTGATCCACGTGCTGTGGGCATCGTACATCGCAGCCAACCGCTCATCTGTTATATGAAACCATTAACCTCTGTGTTTTGTCATACATGTTTAACCTTCACGTGATGAAACTATACAAGTAATTGTGTATCAATTCCGGGCTCATTGTTTGACCGCCATCACTTTACTCCGCAGTATAATGGCGATTGCTCAGTTATTCTAACTCCACTATAATTTAAAGTTAAGTATATATTGAAAGTTTCTTTTTCACGTCTGTGGCTGAATAGTCCACCTATTCCTTCCTAATATTTTGTAATATGTTTTAATTGTTGGTTGTTTTCTGAATATACTTAGTTGTTTTCTTATTATTGTTAATATTATTGTTTTAGTTGTTTCTTATTATTGTTAATATTATTGTTTTAGTTGTTTCTTATTGTTGTTAATATTATTGTTGATCATTTATTAATTGTTATTTATTTATTGTTAAATATTATTTATTTTCAATTAGATAAAAAGTAATAATCGTTAAAATAAGGTTAAAAATGCTTGTTATTACAATTTAATTTTAGTTCAATTATTTTAGATAGATTCAATTACAATTATTGCTATATTTGCTTTAGAGGACTGATATATAAAACCTATTGAAGTGCATCGCTGGCCGCCAGACTCTTTTTTTCATAAAAAAATTACTATTGTTATTAAGTGCTACAATGTTACTGGCATTGTTTGCTGTTTTGTAGCATTACAAATAAAATAAATAAATAAATTTAACACTTATTAGTTCTCTCTTAATTGCTTCATGTAATTAAGTGGGGGGTTATTATTCTAAACCCGGATATAAATCAATAAACCTCCTCATTTCTGTCATACTGTACTAAGGTCTAACTCCATCATGCACGGTTCATGTTTATCCGATATTGAAGTTATTTCGAATGTGTGTGTGTACAGCGTGTTAAATGTATGGTTATTTATCGTTTCTCTAATGAACAAAACCGATTCTATTGAAGATATATGTGAGGTACCCACATTAGACCTACGTACCCTCACTCCAAGCGTTTGTCCGACGTACATAAGTCTTAATAGCCCCCCCCCCGCCCACATACTGTATATTGTGTAAAAACATGTTATCTATATAGATTTCGATAATGAAATCGCTGCTAGGCGCCTTCTATTTCCACACTTTCTTGGTGATTTAATTATTATATCTCCTTTTGCTACTTTCATGTACTGTCCTGCTTTGTTGTACCTTATTAACTACAAGACCTACCTACTTTGCTTCTCTGGAGGTTTTTGTTCGATTGGGATATTATATGTTTTTTTTCCTCTATACTGGCCGTATATGAAGGTAAATAGTGTATCTCTATTATACGCAAACACATAATAAAATTTTAACAATTTATTTGTACGTGAAGAGGTATTCGAAACATATACTTATTATTAACATCATTATATATTCACTTACAATACATTTTTGTGGATTTTGATTCACAAATGACATCATTGTTTTATTTCAATAGCATTTAAACATTATTTAAGTAACTATAAAGAGTTGGTGTAAGTCTCAATGGTGTGCTTTGAAGACACCGGCGAGAGTAGCTAAGCCGCGCTCTGTAAATCATGTTTCGCCTCTGGGCACAACAATACTTCACGGTCTCGTGTCACGACCACGCGGGAACTTACAGTGCACGAAGGTGACGTAAGGCAGACGTGAGGCACCAGTGACCTTTCTAACGCAAACGTAGTCCAAGTGACCCGTTTAGTCGGAAATTTCTTGCGTGGGAAAAACTAGTTTAATACCGTTTCTTATATGAAAAATCATTAGCAAAAGGTGTGTATCAATGGAAGGTGGTCTAGGGAAATTGTGGTGCAATGGGGGGTTCATCAAGGCTCTGTCCTGGGTCCCTTAATTTTTTTATCTATATTGATCTATATGATCTACTGCTGGCATTAAAATAAAAAACCATTCTTAAGGTGGTGCAATAAGTTTTCGGTGAGTTAATTATTTCCCAATTTTGTAATCAAAATTAGTTAATATACCTTTCCTTCAGACAGGAAAATATATCAAAACATTTTTGAACCACTCCATTAAAACTCGCGGCCTTTTGAAGAGGTGAATTTTGCTTATTTTAAATCAGCGTTAAGACAAACCCGATCAAGGTACAAATTTAATTTTTCATAACCACGTTTTTTTTTCATACACATAACTTAAGGGATCAAGATGTTTTTCATTGGTTTAAAATGTAAAAATATTTATAATTTTAAAGGTGAAAACTTACATTTTTTTACCTTTAAAGTAATTATAAATATTTGTACATGTTTTTAAAATGAAAAACATCTAAATCCCTTCAGTTATGTGTAAAACACGTAGTTATAAAAAATTAAATGTGTACTTCGAACGGTTTTGTCTTAATGCTGATTTAAAATCAGCTAAATTCACCACTTTATAAAGCCACGAGTTGTAATGTAGTTGTTAAAAAATGTTTAAAAAAATATTTTTCCTGTCTCAAGGGAAGGTATAAAATTGAAACTCACCGAAAACTGAATGCACCACCTTAATAGCATAGCAGTTGAATGGTATGGCCTTTACATCCACATCTAGTGTAGCTGTAGTATTTTTATCGATACATTGGCGAGGTTTGGTCCGTTTTTCAATGAACGCCTTCACATATTCAGTCGATCGCAATTAGTTTTAAAGTAATGTAATTATTATTTTTGGTGTTATTTCACTTTATAGGAAAACGATACGCACTTGAGTCAGTTTTTGTTATATTCTTTCGATTTTTCCAGTACGATCACATTATTTTGACAAACGCTCTTTTTCTTTTAAGTCTGTTTATTGGGCTGATTATCGGTCCAATAAACTCACACTAGTATTTAAATTTTTCCCAGCAAACAACTGGGGATTGATCATTAATAAAATCACTGAGAAAGCCAAATAAATAATGCCACTACATCTGAATCTACAGTTCGTATTAATATACGACTATGTCCGCATTCTGCTGCATTGTGGCTTTCTCAGGGATTTTCTTTACGATTGATCCCCAAATTTTTGTTTACTCTCTCTCCCATTCTTATGTTATGCCTGATAGTTTCATTTTTTTTTTTTTTTTTTTTTTTTTTGTAAAATTTCAGTATGTGTGTTTTTTCTGGTGTATTCTCGTATGTGAGTTTGATTTTGATTCTTGTGAGATAATGATCTGAGTTTGTGTTGGCCTTTCTTCGTACTCGTACGTCGTTTCTCATCTGTATTATTACTTTTATAATAAGTATCTAAGAATTGTTATGATTACTTTTTTATAAATCAAATTTTTTCCATTTCACATGTCCCGGTTAAAGAGATCTAAAGGTTTCTACGGAAAACGGTACAATATTTAACAATGTGTATTTGGCAAGGTATAGACTAATATTAAATGAATGTTTTAAAGTCGAATATTACCGTTACAGTACACATTATTTTCTTTCTAATTTTTGTATTCAATAATTAAAACCTGTCTTATTAATAAATTAACCTGCCTTTAGTGTTTTATTAAACGAAAATAAAACTTGCACAGTCCTTTTTAAAAGTCAAAATTTATTCATAAATAATACAAATTACAATAATTAAATTTGATATTTCAAGATTCATAAAGTCACTATATTGTTTTCTCAGAGCCATAAAGCATTATATCATTTCCATAATAACTTTACTATACGGGTTTCAAGGTATTTAGGAACATGTATCAAAGAAATCAAAACAAAAAACAATTGTTTAACTAATTCAACAAATATTTCTCATGTAGTTAAAGTCAACACTAGCGTCATGTGTACCGTTTGAAAGCGTGTTTTCTCTTGTGTAATAATCACTAATAATATAGATAAATATAAAATTACAAAAGAAAGTTATGCAGGGAATTTTTGTGCCGACAGAGGGGCAGAAAAATTGGCGTCCCGAGCTTTTTTGACTCGTCCAATCATCTACTTTGCCAGTTCAAAATGCGCTCTGGTTGCCAGATGTGAATCTTTTTTGTGCTTAGCGACCCCACTGTATTGTTTTTATTTGAGTTGCCATACATTTAGTTTTCTCGTAGTATAAAGCCAACTCCATTCGTATAATTCTTTTAATTACTGTATTTCCAACGGTTTCATTGCAGTTTCTACATTATCTGCTAATCTTGCTAAATCGTCTGCGAATACCATTTAGGGTATTTGTAAACTCCTTGTGTTACTGGTTTCCATTGATTCTGTGTTTTTTTAACACTCACATTCATCCACTACTGTGCCTAAAACGATATTGAATGTAAGGGATGACAATCCGTCACCTTGTCGTACTTCCGTTTTTATGTCAAAGGGTCCTCAAATTTCTTCCATCAATTTGACTTAAGATTTCGAGCATGTTAGTGTTTGTTTTATGATTTCCTTGTTTTGGTATCCAACCCCCTTTTCTATATTATTTCAAAAAGTGAATATCTGTCGAGGATTTTTTATAAAGTGAACGAATGTACAAAACAAGGATTTTTTTACTTTCTTCCCATATGCGTTAGCATAGAGAAAGTATTGTGATAGTCAAAAAAATATTTGTTTACATGTTGGTCTAAAAATCCATTTTAGGGTCCCCTGAACCCAATAAGTGGTTTTTGAAAAAAAATGTGGGGTGTCTGTCCGTATGTGAGTCTATGTGTATGTGCAGTTCGCTGGAGACCAGATGGATCAATTTTTATAAAATTTGGTATGTAGGTGTATTTAGCCAATATCTCCAAACTGTTCTTTTAACTTTTTTGAAATATAATTTAAAATTTTTTTTATTTTAATGAGCAAAAACATACAAAAATAGAATTTTCTCAAAGACGGCTCAAACAATTTTGATTAAATTTTCAGGAAATATGTGAATCACAATTCAAAATATTTTAGTAAAACCGCATGTCTCTAACTTGACTAGTTTTTTTTAGATATGACAAAAAAACTTATTTGGTAGTCACACTGGTAGTTTTCAGAATTTTTGATTTTTTAGTGTTTAATATGGGGTAAAGCTTGTGCCAATTCTATGGGACCATTTCCTATTGCCCTAATTTTTATCAGAGATTTTATTATATTCGAGACTTGTTGTACACAGGAACTGTTCGATCTGAACCTAGTATGATACTCCGTGATTTGTGGTTCTAGTAATTCTTGTGCTCTGTTGAGAAGTATATATATATATATATATATATGAGAGAATTTTGTGGATTTCAGGTAGAAAGGATATCCGCCGGTACTTTTTCACGTCTTTTTTATTGCCTCTTGTGCTGTGGGTGTATGATAGTAGTTTTCCAGTCTTTCGGGATTTTTTCAATTTGCCAAAAATCAGTACAAAGTTGTATAGTTCTTCTAGGGTTTTGGTGTCCTTTAAAGTAATAAAGGGTTATTAATTTCTTCTTTTTTTTTTAAGAAAACTAATTGCACGTTGGTTGCGCAGTTTCGATGAGATGTGGGAACGCACGGAGTGTGGGCATTTAGTAGCGGAGCGGCGCTGGCAAGGTCACTGGCCTTGTGAAACATTCCACGTTCTGGTGAGTGAGGAAGGCACATCTCACACTCTCACATTGTCTTCCCTCTCACTCTAATGACGGGTAGTCAGTCAGTCTTTGATGTCGAGGCCAATTAAAGTTGAGAATGGAATTGGTCTAGCGTAGTTGGTAAAACTCAGCGTCATAAGCTGAATGTTCCCAGTTCGATCCCAGTCATACAGCTTGGAGTCATAACAAATTGTGAAAGGAATCAGCTGATAACCATCGGCTGTCCATTTTTCATTGCTGTTAAGTAATGACACTTTCTAAGGAATAGCCATCCCTACTTTGTAACAAAGTCCACATTCACCAAACTACACTCATTCAAAATCCATATTAGACCATATCTTGACGATCTACGTCTTAAGAATAAATAAATAATCAAATAAGTACAGTATTAGAAACCGCCACATTGTCACCAGATTCCATCGCAACTTCAAATAATGCCATTATGATTAACTTTTAAGGTGTTGTCTTGTTTGTGCAGATGACAATTATATTATTAGATAAGGAAAGTATTCCAAATGATAAGTACATTGTTCTGGTAGATAGTAGAAGTAACCGACGATGGGTGGCTGCAGAGCTAATATAAAATGGGTTATCGGGTGCAATGTTTCACTCCACTTCATGCCCATTACTCATTGGATATGCATAGCTCCAGCTGTGTGAAATGCATCCGAGGTTTCTGCTTTCGATTTATACTGATGTTATTATTATGTGATTATTATTTTGAAAGTTTGGAAATTAAATATTTACTATTATGATGCTGATGAAATAAAAAGTTAGTTCGTCAGTAATTATGAGTGTTTATGTTTTTATCAATCAGGAATATGTATTATTTTGTAAGTAATAAAATAGTTTTAATCAAATGTTTATTTCCTTACAATATAGTACCCTGGCCACTATGAAACTCAAATATCCACATTGATGGTGAACACTTAGCAGAGGCAGGGAGAATATTCCTCCCTAAATACTCACGGATAAATGAAGACATTATTACTTCAGATTTATAAAGATCTACATTGGTTGTAATCTGTCAATAACTGCATTTGAGGTGTTCACCGCACCATAAGTAAGGGACATCAGTTTTTTTTTTTTTTTTTTTTTAATGTAGTAGAGGTTATGTCAGTATTGCCAGGATGGAAAATAGAAAACTGTTGCTGAGAATCTGCACAAGCTCCCCCCCCAAGTAGGTGGACCAAGTGTATCAGTGTTAGTTGATCCAAATTGAATGATTTAGTGTACAAAATTAAACAAAGTATTCTTTTAATTTGTAACCAAAACATTTAATGAGGAAAATAGTTATCACATGGAGATTAGTAAATTAGTTTTTAAATTCCAGAAAAGGAGTACATTAAATTTTAAAACCGCCAGTTTCTGAAAAGCTACTTGTGAGTTTAATACTAAACAAGACTAGATTGTTTTATGGAAAGTCGTTTATGAAGACTGTGCCAGGTAAACTAGATCAACAAGTTATTATTAAATGTAGCTCTAGCTAAGTTAGGTGCCATAAAGAAATATATTTATGATGTCGCCAAACAAGACTAGATTGTTTTATGGAAAGTCGTTTGTGAAGGCTGTGCCAGGTAAACTAGATCAACAAGTTATTATTAAATGTAGCTCTAGCTAAGTTAGGTGCCATAAAGAAATATATTTATGATGTCGCCAAACAAGACTAGATTGTTTTATGGAAAGTCGTTTGTGAAGGCTGTGCCAGGTAAACTAGATCAACAAGTTATTATTAAATGTAGCTCTAGCTAAGTTAGGTGCCATAAAGAAATATATTTATGATGTCGCCAAACAAGACTAGATTGTTTTATGGAAAGTCGTTTGTGAAGGCTGTGCCAGGTAAACTAGATCAACAAGTTATTATTAAATGTAGCTCTAGCTAAGTTAGGTGCCATAAAGAAATATATTTATGATGTCGCCAAACAAGACTAGATTGTTTTATGGAAAGTCGTTTGTGAAGGCTGTGCCAGGTAAACTAGATCAACAAGTTATTATTAAATGTAGCTCTAGCTAAGTTAGGTGCCATAAAGAAATATATTTATGATGTCGCCAAACAAGACTAGATTGTTTTATGGAAAGTCGTTTATGAAGACTGTGCCAGGTAAACTAGATCAACAAGTTATTATTAAATGTAGCTCTAGCTAAGTTAGGTGCCATAAAGAAATATATTTATGATGTCGCCAAACAAGACTAGATTGTTTTATGGAAAGTCGTTTGTGAAGGCTGTGCCAGGTAAACTAGATCAACAAGTTATTATTAAATGTAGCTCTAGCTAAGTTAGGTGCCATAAAGAAATATATTTATGATGTCGCCAAACAAGACTAGATTGTTTTATGGAAAGTCGTTTGTGAAGGCTGTGCCAGGTAAACTAGATCAACAAGTTATTATTAAATGTAGCTCTAGCTAAGTTAGGTGCCATAAAGAAATATATTTATGATGTCGCCAAACAAGACTAGATTGTTTTATGGAAAGTCGTTTGTGAAGGCTGTGCCAGGTAAACTAGATCAACAAGTTATTATTAAATGTAGCTCTAGCTAAGTTAGGTGCCATAAAGAAATATATTTATGATGTCGCCAAACAAGACTAGATTGTTTTATGGAAAGTCGTTTATGAAGACTGTGCCAGGTAAACTAGATCAACAAGTTATTATTAAATGTAGCTCTAGCTAAGTTAGGTGCCATAAAGAAATATATTTATGATGTCGCCAAACAAGACTAGATTGTTTTATGGAAAGTCGTTTGTGAAGGCTGTGCCAGGTAAACTAGATCAACAAGTTATTATTAAATGTAGCTCTAGCTAAGTTAGGTGCCATAAAGAAATATATTTATGATGTCGCCAAACAAGACTAGATTGTTTTATGGAAAGTCGTTTGTGAAGGCTGTGCCAGGTAAACTAGATCAACAAGTTATTATTAAATGTAGCTCTAGCTAAGTTAGGTGCCATAAAGAAATATATTTATGATGTCGCCAAACAAGACTAGATTGTTTTATGGAAAGTCGTTTGTGAAGGCTGTGCCAGGTAAACTAGATCAACAAGTTATTATTAAATGTAGCTCTAGCTAAGTTAGGTGCCATAAAGAAATATATTTATGATGTCGCCAAACAAGACTAGATTGTTTTATGGAAAGTCGTTTGTGAAGGCTGTGCCAGGTAAACTAGATCAACAAGTTATTATTAAATGTAGCTCTAGCTAAGTTAGGTGCCATAAAGAAATATATTTATGATGTCGCCAAACAAGACTAGATTGTTTTATGGAAAGTCGTTTGTGAAGGCTGTGCCAGGTAAACTAGATCAACAAGTTATTATTAAATGTAGCTCTAGCTAAGTTAGGTGCCATAAAGAAATATATTTATGATGTCGCCAAACAAGACTAGATTGTTTTATGGAGGCTGTGCCAGGTAAACTAGATCAACAAGTTATTATTAAATGTAGCTCTAGCTAAGTTAGGTGCCATAAAGAAATATATTTATGATGTCGCCAAACAAGACTAGATTGTTTTATGGAAAGTCGTTTGTGAAGGCTGTGCCAGGTAAACTAGATCAACAAGTTATTATTAAATGTAGCTCTAGCTAAGTTAGGTGCCATAAAGAAATATATTTATGATGTCGCCAAACAAGACTAGATTGTTTTATGGAAAGTCGTTTGTGAAGGCTGTGCCAGGTAAACTAGATCAACAAGTTATTATTAAATGTAGCTCTAGCTAAGTTAGGTGCCATAAAGAAATATATTTATGATGTCGCCAAACAAGACTAGATTGTTTTATGGAAAGTCGTTTGTGAAGGCTGTGCCAGGTAAACTAGATCAACAAGTTATTATTAAATGTAGCTCTAGCTAAGTTAGGTGCCATAAAGAAATATATTTATGATGTCGCCAAACAAGACTAGATTGTTTTATGGAAAGTCGTTTGTGAAGGCTGTGCCAGGTAAACTAGATCAACAAGTTATTATTAAATGTAGCTCTAGCTAAGTTAGGTGCCATAAAGAAATATATTTATGATGTCGCCAAACAAGACTAGATTGTTTTATGGAGGCTGTGCCAGGTAAACTAGATCAACAAGTTATTATTAAATGTAGCTCTAGCTAAGTTAGGTGCCATAAAGAAATATATTTATGATGTCGCCAAACAAGACTAGATTGTTTTATGGAGGCTGTGCCAGGTAAACTAGATCAACAAGTTATTATTAAATGTAGCTCTAGCTAAGTTAGGTGCCATAAAGAAATATATTTATGATGTCGCCAAACAAGACTAGATTGTTTTATGGAAAGTCGTTTGTGAAGGCTGTGCCAGGTAAACTAGATCAACAAGTTATTATTAAATGTAGCTCTAGCTAAGTTAGGTGCCATAAAGAAATATATTTATGATGTCGCCAAACAAGACTAGATTGTTTTATGGAAAGTCGTTTGTGAAGGCTGTGCCAGGTAAACTAGATCAACAAGTTATTATTAAATGTAGCTCTAGCTAAGTTAGGTGCCATAAAGAAATATATTTATGATGTCGCCAAACAAGACTAGATTGTTTTATGGAGGCTGTGCCAGGTAAACTAGATCAACAAGTTATTATTAAATGTAGCTCTAGCTAAGTTAGGTGCCATAAAGAAATATATTTATGATGTCGCCAAACAAGACTAGATTGTTTTATGGAAAGTCGTTTGTGAAGGCTGTGCCAGGTAAACTAGATCAACAAGTTATTATTAAATGTAGCTCTAGCTAAGTTAGGTGCCATAAAGAAATATATTTATGATGTCGCCAAACAAGACTAGATTGTTTTATGGAAAGTCGTTTGTGAAGGCTGTGCCAGGTAAACTAGATCAACAAGTTATTATTAAATGTAGCTCTAGCTAAGTTAGGTGCCATAAAGAAATATATTTATGATGTCGCCAAACAAGACTAGATTGTTTTATGGAAAGTCGTTTGTGAAGGCTGTGCCAGGTAAACTAGATCAACAAGTTATTATTAAATGTAGCTCTAGCTAAGTTAGGTGCCATAAAGAAATATATTTATGATGTCGCCAAACAAGACTAGATTGTTTTATGGAGGCTGTGCCAGGTAAACTAGATCAACAAGTTATTATTAAATGTAGCTCTAGCTAAGTTAGGTGCCATAAAGAAATATATTTATGATGTCGCCAAACAAGACTAGATTGTTTTATGGAAAGTCGTTTGTGAAGGCTGTGCCAGGTAAACTAGATCAACAAGTTATTATTAAATGTAGCTCTAGCTAAGTTAGGTGCCATAAAGAAATATATTTATGATGTCGCCAAACAAGACTAGATTGTTTTATGGAAAGTCGTTTGTGAAGGCTGTGCCAGGTAAACTAGATCAACAAGTTATTATTAAATGTAGCTCTAGCTAAGTTAGGTGCCATAAAGAAATATATTTATGATGTCGCCAAACAAGACTAGATTGTTTTATGGAAAGTCGTTTGTGAAGGCTGTGCCAGGTAAACTAGATCAACAAGTTATTATTAAATGTAGCTCTAGCTAAGTTAGGTGCCATAAAGAAATATATTTATGATGTTGCCAAACCGGTCTGAAGATGGTTACCTTAATGGGGAGCTATACATGAAAAGGCTATTAATTTACGTTTGGGTATAACTTACTGTTTTTTTATATATATCTGCAGTAAAAATTCGGAAGCTAAAATTACTTTTAATGGTTGCTTCATTTTACATTTTCTGTTTAAGCTTACAAACATTATTCTCTGGTATGTTATTGAGGATACAAAATTTGTATATGCTTATTATTTTTTAATTATTTTCATTGTAGGCTTTCACATACACTTATGAAAACTAAAATAATTTACTATATTTTCTTTTGGTAAGTTATTATAAATTATCCATGTTCAGACTTTAGGAGATAGTTTATATAGTTTTAAAATTACTTGGTTTTTAACTGTGCTGACTATTGAAAACTAATTTTACTATTAAACTGCCGAAAAGAACCGTTCAGTTTAAAATTCACAAGCGTTTTGTAAAAATTATATAATCTCTTAAAAAGTAATTATATTTATGATTTCTAAGTTACTCGTGGTCTGGTTGATTTATTTGCTATTATTTTATAAACAGTTATTATCTTTGTATAGATTATAACTTTATAAAGATATAAAGAAGAAAAATTTTCCCTTTTTACTTATTTATAGCAGGTGGTCTAAAGAAGAATATTATATTTTCTTAACTATAATGTGGTGGTTATTGCAAGATATTGCATTATTTTACTTAACATTTATTTAAAAAATCAAAATGTTATCTTGAGTCATTAACAAATAGAAGCTATTGGTTATCATAATGTCATGAATAATAACATTTGAGCCTCTTAATATTGTGAGTGTATATATGTATTTAAAAAGAATAAAAGATAATACAAACATCCTGCTTTTGATGCTTTCAATTTGTGTGCAATAATAAAAAAATAAATATTTGTTCTAAAAGAACACTATTTTACCTTATCTTTACCGGTCATGAATTAGCAAGTGTATATTTATTTTAAATTCTAGTCCTAACTGTTTGTATGAATATAAATTGTAATGTTATAAATGAGTTATGTCTTACTGCAAAATAATAAGCATATAGCATTTTAAAATGTCAGTCATGAATATTCTAATGTCATTGAACAACCAGTGACTACAGCTTGATCCCTGAGGGAACTTTATACTGATTGTAAGTCTTGCCCCGCAAGTTCCGAACATTTTCACTGAACTTATATTAAATTATGGTTTAAACGAGTGCAGTGGGTAAAATCAGGTACCAGTACCTGCCTTGAGGTGCGGCTATTGTCTTAAAGCCATCAGTATCTCTGCAGTATAAACCTGGCTGTTCACCAACTAAGTCATCGAACAACTTACTGTATTCACTTAATTGCATATGTACATAAATTAATATTATTTTTACAATCTTTGTATAACCACTCTCCAAATTGCTGTCATTAAATTGCTGTATGCCTGTGTAACAGTAAAGCACAATGCCATCGGTAGATGACTAATGATGCAAACACAGCCCTGTAATCCTGTGACATCACAATATGCAGGATTAATGGCTCAGGCACACAGTACATTGTACTTGGCGATGGTGTTACCCAGTAAACGGAATGTCTGATGCGTAAGTGAATGACCTCGTTCACCTGGTAAATCAATTCTGTTCTTGTGTCGTTTCCATGAAATCAAGGCTTTGAAAGGTGCCAATACCATGAACACAAATTAACTAAAAAAAACTAGAAGTTAAAGAAATGCATTAAAAAATTTTAATTCATGAAAACTTGCATACAGCGACATAAAGAACAGTGTTGTAATTAAAGCTTAAACTCTTAAAAGAATAACAAGAATTAAATTTTATAATTTAAAATTAATTCTGTGCATTAGGATCAAGTTTTTATAGTGTTCATAGGTATAAAATTACAAGTTTAAATTTGTTGTTGAATACTCTATAATTACTATTATAACAGATTTGATTAGGAATGGATTTAGTAGAATGTTAAGCTTAAGATAGGAAAAATACTTTCAGCAAGCATTTCTTTGCAAAAAGAAAGACAAGAATTTAACATCGTGAAATATTCTTAATAATGGCAAAGAAACGTTAGGCACTTATACACACAAAATATTTTGTTGTTGATTGAAATAAAAATTCGAAACTTTTGCAATCTTTATAGGTTTTGGAAATCTTCTTTTTAGAACAATTTGTTGTCATCTCACACAAACGGGGGACTTCCTGTTGAGTGTATCGTCAATTTTCTTTATGGAAGTCTTGTACCGGGTCTTTTGACCGGTACATTTCGTTTTTTTTCGTCGTGGTCTGCCGGGCTGCCTGAGATCGCTCGTGCCCGGCGATTCGCTTACTTTGGTGGCCGTTGGCTCGGACTCGGTCGTTCCGTGTTCCAGCCTTTGTCTGTCAGGTTGGCCGTCTTTTAGATTGTTCTCTGCGGCCGATCGACTAAACATGCACGGCTAGAGGCTCCTCAAACGTAAGTGTTCCTTTTGTATTTTCTAATATCTAATCACCCTTTTGGTGAAAATACTTTGTTTAAATAATAATATTCTGGTTTATTTGTCATTTTCAGGGCATTGTTAAATTTATATTAATTGTCTAGATCTTTGTTAACCTAGGTTCAAGCCACGTGCTCAATGTTGCCGTTTTACCAGTAATTGCTTTATTATATCTGGTTTTATATTTAATAGTAGTTCTGTATAATGTTTTGTTGAGCCTTTTTCAGTCAGAGTTACCGATTTACAATCTTTTTGTTAATTGACAATAACCTAGCCTATCTGTTTAGTTTGATTTTCATTTTATAACCTATTGCCTCCGTATCTATAGCCTAGTTTTCAGTTTGTCATTTTTTTTTAGTTCCATACGTCTTTTATAATTTGTTAAATTGTAAGTTGGTTTAAATTATTCATAGCCTAAAAATGGATCTTTTATTTTCTAGTGTGCTCCAATCATGTACAATTTGTCTGTTCTTGTTTTGTTGCCATTTCATGTATTAGGTGTTATGTGTAGCATTTTTGTTGTTGTGGCTGGACTATTTTTAATTGCTGTGTTTGGCCTTGCAGTCCAGGGTCCTTGAGTGGGACGTTCTCCTCAGCCTGCCGTCCGGGGAAGGTCTACCATCCGCACTGCCAGCCTGGCCTGAGGACCATGTCGTAGAACCGATGTCTCGACTACGCTGCCATCCCTACATCTGGGTGTTGTTCTTCTGTCCTCAGGTCAGTGCGTTCCATTTTTGTTTCCCGGCGGCTGAGCTGGGAGTTGATAAGTGTTAAAGAAAAAAAAATAAGAAAAAAAATGTTTGTGGAACTATGTAATGTGGCCTAGGCCTAAACTTGAACAGTGATGTATGCAACACAGCCATGGGGACCTCTATGTATTTTTTTTTTTTTTTTATTAAAGGAAAAAAACTTAAAATACAAAAAAGAACTTTTAGTGTTAATACTTATTGTTATTTAGTTTAATTAGTTTATTTTGTTGTTATATTTTTCTAGAGTTTATATTTGTTAGGTCCCTACCGTTAAATTGTGTTGTTATTTATTTTTATGCTTTAGGCCTAGTGATTTAGTTAGTTATTTATTTAGTTCGTGTTTTGTATTATTGATGTCCGGGGATGATAGAACGGTACCGTGTTACTGTATATATTTTTTTTAAATTGTGTAATTTTTAAACTTTCACCAAAAGAGGATTATTGTACTTTTGCTTAACTTCTAATTCGGAGCTGCCCAGGGATTCCGGCTTACTCCCTGGCCTCGGTGGAATTATGGGATGTGGGCTAAATTGCCGGGGGTATTTGAGGGTTATCTAAATTGTGTCTAAATGTTCACTTTTAAATTGTTAATAAATTTTTTACGTTTTGGGTGTCTCAGGCTAAACTGCAGATAGGCCATGTAGTTGTTAATTTTGGTATTTGTAGCGTTAAGTGTTTTTGTAGCTGGTGTCATGTTCTTGTTATTTATTTAAGTGCGAATTAATATTGTGGCCTTCTGCCTGTCAGTTTTTGACTTGAAATAAATTAGTTTTGCTCAACTGCCGAGTGTTATTTTGACCCTCCAACTGCCACCCGTGATCCCATCGCTTGACTTGTTTTGAGTTATCCCCCAGTTGGGACGCTTTCCAGCTTTGGTGGGGGGGATGGGTCTCAGTCTATACTTTCTGATATATCACTTTAAAGATTATAATTTACTAAATTGAATACCACAAACTGCATCTCTAAGGAATCACTCTTTAAGATAATATTTTGAGTATTGACAATTTTCTGATGATCAGCTTTTCCATTTTAACTTCATAGTCATTTGAACATTTACTTTGACACCAAATGGTGCTAAAAGGTTAATTAATGCTTAGACTTTTCTAACTTCATAAATAATTTTGTATTTTTATAAGAAATGTATTAAATAATTCTTCATTTGCACACTTTTATTATTATAAAACTGTATTAAAATTGTATTAATAAAACCTGCTTAAAATGAAAATTTTGTTTTATATCAACTAAATATTTTAAAGTATGTTAGGATATTTACTGTAGCACATTATTATGGAAAGAACCAAGTTAAAATGAAATTGTTGAACATCAGCAAATTTTCAATGCTCAAAGTGCTCTATTTTCTGATAGAGTGATTACTTAGAGATGTGGTTTGTGGTGTTCAGTTCAGTAAACTGCGCTCTTTAAAGTGATGTATCATAGGATTTAGGCTTCCATAAAGAATATTGTCAGTACTCTCAACGTCCTGTCT
The DNA here is from genome assembly GCA_035578905.1 of Stictocephala bisonia. NCBI lineage: Eukaryota > Metazoa > Arthropoda > Insecta > Hemiptera > Membracidae > Stictocephala > Stictocephala bisonia. Next base: position 51,714 of record JAQJVL010002494.1, read on the forward strand.
ACCCCATACCCCGTTAGAGTGAAATGACAAAACATTGTTCTAAAAAAGTAGGTGCCCAATACCTATTAAGATAGCAAAAGTTTTGAATTTCTATTTTGATTAATAAATGAAATATTTGGGTGTTTTCAGATATTTTACACACCCTGTCGGCCTATGTATAAAATAAATGTATGCTGAACACATATATATTTATTTACTCATAAGACACCTTTCATCAAGATATGGGCAAATATGGATTTTTGATTGTGATGCAGTGTATGTGCTTCTTGATTATTATGTGCATTATTTTAAATAAATTTGCATTATATACTTATTAATATACACATGGTAATAGTGTGACTTATTTTACAATCATTGTCAGAACAAATAGCATGTTCATTTTATGTGTAGAGCTTGTAAAAATACCCACCCACCTGTACATGTACAGTGATATTCAACCACCCACCATCCCATACACATACAGTGGTGTTGTGACTTCTGAACCACGATAAAATCTTCATTATCACTTTTCTGGAATTCAACTTTTGCAATATCACTGTTCAGGAATTCGGGCAACAAAGTATTATAATTACTGTCTAATATTTTGGTCTTTGTTATTTTGCTTAGAAAGTGTTATAGGTTAGGTTAGGTCAATAGCCTCGTGACAAGTGAACACCTGGTGGTTATCAGCTGATCGCTTCCAACATTTTTTATGACTGATTAGGATAAAAATGTAACCCATACACAGGTGTTCTTATTTTGTTAGCTAATATGAGAAGTATTATGTTCAAGGTTAATATTATTTTTTAAGAATTTAACTTGCCACTTTAGATTTTGTTATCACCAGTTAAGCCCTCTTTAGCACACTAAATGAAACCAGAGGAATCGTGAACATAAATAAGTACTAAACTATTAGATACATTTCAGTCAAACCTGTATGTAGTGGTACACAACATTTGTGTTTGTAGATGTGACGGAGAGGATGTGCGGCTGATGCTCTGGGATACAGCAGGTCAGGAGGAGTTTGATGCCATCACTAAGGCGTACTACCGTGGCGCTCAGGCCTGCGTCTTGGCATTCTCTACCACGGATAGAGACTCTTTCGATGCAGCCCACTCATGGAAGATGAAGGTGAATAAAATATGGCTGTTTTAATAGTAGTGTGGAACGAAATTGGCCCGACCAGAAAGTCATAGTTGTGTCTCAGCTACCACTTTGCACATTCTTCCACTAAGTATTAGACTTCATTTATTACATATTCGGAACTATATCATAATTTGTCCTTAAATTTAGGACATTAATTTATGTAAGTACAACAAATTATTGGTTTAGTTAATATAATATTCAATTTGTAGAAAAAAATAACAGTCACCCAGCCACACACACCACATACACAGGTAGTAATGACACACCTGTTTACTCATACAAGTTTAAGCATTGACGCACCCACCCACCTACACAAATAAGGTGGTATTGATCCATCTGCTCACTCACTAAAGTACACCCAAATGCTCATTACCTAAATAACAACTACCAAAACTGTGGACAGGCCTCTTAGAAAGTGACCTACTGAATGCACTTGTGGAAGAGAGATGCACTGACTGTTGGAAGTGAGATAAAGAACTACTCTTCCCTTACTGTGGCATTTCATTTAAAAATGATCATGGTAACTAGGAAGATGGTAGGCCATGGGTTGGCATTGCCCATTAGCCATTACGTCATTAGCAGTAGTGACCATTGGTTGGTTTGATTAACACCAACAAACAAGCATTGAAAGATTAAACTAAATTATTATTTAGTATTCAAATAACAATTAATAATAGCAATTTTAAATTTAAAACAATATTTTATAGAAACAAAATACTGAAGATATTTCATAGGCTTAAGCGGCTGGTGTCATTACTAATAATAAATAATTTATACCTAAAGAGTAAAAGTTCTAGTTCTAGTTTGTACATAAAATTTGTTCATAACATTTGTATCATAAAAACTTCTTATTTACTTATATGTATATGTGGCCAATGTATGTGTACACTAAGGTTCTTTTTTCTATGGGTTTGTGCAATTCAACATTTTAAGGTGTGTACAATTTTGTCTTAAAAAAAACTATTTTGCTGAAGCGACTATGTGATGTAAGAAATAAATAACTGTACATGTAGTTTTTCATACTGCTAAACAAGATGGAGATTGTTGTATATAATTTAGTTTTAACCAGATGAACTAGAATAAGTTGTGACAACCACAAAATGACAATGAGTTTATAATGAAAATCGATTTGTTGAAGACCCATGGTTTGTTTTGTTTGTGAAAGTTTGAGATGGAGAGTAGGCTGTAATCTTGTGATTTGCCGTGACCACATTACTGTCCATCAGCTTCTGCTATTGCTGAGCAGAACCTGTCATCACAAGTGTGATTGTACATGGAACAGAACCATCTACCATAGAATCCCTTTCATAAATGTTTGCAAATATCATTTTAACGAATGGTAAAGATGTGATTCTATACAATGTAAGTGTATGCACTGCTGTGATTGCAAAGCTCTCAGCCTTGGTTGAAACAGGTCACAATTTACAAATGGCTCCAGCAATAAAGCAAACATCAAACTGGTTCCCTTAATAGTCAAGTTGTGTAGTTATGTGACCTGGTAAGTTGTAACTAGAACCCAGCTCTAATTGTAGTTACAGTATATGTCAAGAAGTATCCTTACACCATTTTTATTAAAAAAAAAAAAATACTAAGTAATTCTTTCAACAACATCATAGTTTTGGAAGGATTGTCAGATTGTCACTTGCCATTGTTAGTGTAACACATTTTGGACTCTGTGATATGTGTATGTCAACATTTGATAAAGTAAACTAATTACATTGTAAAATACTTAAGTTAATATCCATTGTATAGATGATTACATGATCATAAGTTAAAAACTGAAAAGATAATAGTTCTTCACCTAAAAACCTAATACACTATAGGTTGCGAAACAACCATTGCTCAGAACATTGCTTTATATATCACATATATTCGTCGAGTAATAATTAACTTTTGAAGAGATTTTTAAAAAAATATAGAAAAATAAAAATTGCAACATAAAATGAAATCAACTGAAGATGAAAACAACCTAATACACTATAAATAAGAAAAACCTAAATACACTAATAGATACAAAACATATCAAAATCAATGTAGACTAACACAAATAAGGAAAAATTTGTAAATGTCTGTCATCTGAACAAGTTATTATACAACAGTGTGAAGTATTATTTTCAAATTAACAAAGCCCATAATAACCTGCAACGAAAAAAAAGTAACTGAAACAAAGAATCCTAGATTAGTTATCTATCATTTTAACAACAATAAAAATAAGTTCTCTTTTTTCAGTCAGTATAAAGGTAAGTTTCTTCTTTTATTAGTGATTTCATCTTCTTTTGCAATTTTAATTTGTCTACTTTTTTTAAAATTCTTTAAAAGTTAATTATAACTTAATGAATATATGTTATATTTAAAGCAATTTTCTGAGCAATGGTCGATCCACAAGCTTTTTGGATGCAAAAAACTACTTAAAATAATAAATTATCTCAGCAAATTTTTTCTTTTTAGTTCGGCTCCAAAAGTAAAACCATCATAAAATCCAGTTTTTTTTAATTTTAATCTTTTAATGAGTGACACAGTTTCAAAATTTGACAACAAAATACAGATTTTCAGTCTAAAATATTGTAGTAATCTGGTTCAATACAGAATTTTAAGAAAATTGACTTGCAGATATTACATTAGAAACTGTGCTTCTGAACGTGATGTTTGAGATCCTTTCATGGTCCACAATGAGTGCTTCTTTGTTCTTGTTGTTCTTGCTTCTTCAGTATGAGGTTAGGGGTCTATAGAAAACTGTAGGAGAGGTTCTCAAGTTTATAGTTGTTATGATTATTTGATAAAAATAGGTTCGGGTGTTTGTTCCAGCTGGCTTAGTAAATGTAACTTTTCAAATTTCCATTCAGTTAGACAAGAACATGACACATTTTAAAAATATTCCACAAATATTGGACATGTCTCAATACTGCAACAATAATTATATATGTCTGGTAAAATTCAAAATGTTCAAATTAGTCTTATACAAGTTATAAGTTTAAACTTGAAGGAGATAACTAAAGTGATACATATTGGTCCTGAATCAATCAAGTGAGAAGAGTTGTCATTAGAAAAAGTGCAGTCAAAAAGTTCCCGGAATCGATGTCCAGGGACACACAGCGTCGTTGCCAGTGGGAATTGCGTTGTCTAGCGGTTAGTACTATTCCTGGAGAAGGGATATGACTAGCTTGCGTATCACTCAGCTGCCATTGTTCCCCTGAGCAGAGCGCTTTTGATGTATTTGCATGTATACATTGTCGCTTTTTGAAAAGTTGATTTAAAGAATAGCTAAAAAACATAAAATTTTACGTTTTACCTCAAAAGCCATCCTTTAAGATATTAAAATGTTTGGACATGCGTACAAAGTTGAGGCAATTGAAGAAAAGCCAATTTTACTAATAGCACAAACGTTTTCGTGTAGGTCGCACTTAAGATGACTCTTGTAGTGGATGCCCTTTGACTGCAACCATAGATGACAACATTGAGCAAGTTCGGTAAACTGTCCATGCAAACTGAAGAATAATGATTAATGAAATCACATATGAAGTAAATTTATCAACACAAAAGTTCTTAGGCGCTTACGAGATGCCATTAGGAAGAAATGGCTTGAAAAATGAGCAGAAAACAATTGTATTTTGTTGCATGACGATATCCCTCCACATCAATTCTCAATGGTACATAGTTACCTAATCAAGCACCGTGTTACCACGCTAGTATACCTTCCCCACTCGCCTGGCCCAACGCAGGCCGATTTCATCCTGTTCACCTGGTGAAAACTTGCAGGTGCTAAGGCTGTCAGAAAAAAATGTGATAAAATTATTGAAATACATTTTTTTAAATAAGCTTCAAAAATGTTTTGAACATTTTTATAATCGTAGAGACAAGTGTATTGTTGTAAGAGGAGAGTATTTTGAAGGAAATTTGGTTTGCAAGTTTATATCATTGTCCAATAAATATATTTCAACTAATTCCAGGAACTTTTTGACTGTACCTCGTATATACTTGTTGGAATATATTAGGTTTTAGAAAAAGATTTTTTTTAAATATTACACAAATTTTAATTAAAATAGCGCTTTCACCGGTTAAGGCATCATCAGTTTAAAATATAAACAGAAAAAACATATGTTTAAAACAATATAAATTATATCTATATTGTTTTAAACATATGTTTTTTCTGTTTACATTTAAAACTTTATGCCTTAATCGGTGAAAGTGCTATTTTAATTAAAATTTCTGTAATATATAAAAAATTGTGTTCTTTTCTAAAACCTAACATATTCCATCAATTATATACAACAGAAAATGAAGAAAATGACAGTTTCTAATGACAATTCTTCTCACTTGATTGATTCAGAATCAATATATCTCCTTCAAGTTTAAACTTATAACTTGTATAAAACTAATGTGAACATTTTATATTTTACTAGATGTATATAATTATTGTTGCAGTATTCAGACGTGTCCAATATTTGTATCATGGTTATGTGCTGTATACAATGCAACTTACAAAGTGTAGTAACCTAAACAGTTACATTTTGTCGTTGCCTGATCTTGAGGAGGAAGTAGGAAGTGGTTGATTGCCTGGGAGCCGGGGCTCTTGTGCTAATTAATGGCACATACAGTCGGTTGCAATGAACAATGCAGTTGAGAACAAACCAACATTAATTACTGCTCTTTAACTTGCTTTCACTTTCTCTTATGGGAAAGCATGCCTATTGACTTCTTGTATACTTATATGGGAAAGGATTGAAAATGCTCCATTTTTTAACTGTGGGTTCAATGTGGTTTTTTATCTTTTTTTTTTTTTTTGTAGAGAACAAAAGATTATGCATTCTATTTATTGTAGTTCTTTTTCCCCCATAGAGGAGGCCTAGTATTTTTATATATCTTGGTTATTGATATAAGGGATATGTCTCATGCCTCATCTCCCAGTGAATTTGTCCTCCATCTTAACTGGGACTTTATTTATGTTCCTTTTCTACTAGATTTTGTATCAATGTGAAGGGGGTATTGGATCTACCATTATATTCTAAAAAGAGTATTTTGAGTAAACAGTAGTTTTCTATTCCATCCCATGTAATATTCGAAATATCTGTGCATCAAAACATTGTTTTGAATTTATTTTATATTGACTACATTTCTTAATTTTGGCCAATCAGACGAATATATCTTAACAAGATTCAGTTCATCCAAGTTTCGATAACAATATAGTTAACATGTTCAGAAAATATCTTAGAACCAAAGAGAATACAGATCTTGAACAGTATACTTTCATTTATTCTAAAGTCATAGAAGAATATTAGATTACTGTTGGTGCAGAAATGATGTGTACCCGAGTTTGAAGGTTGTTTATTAAGAACCTAAGAGACCTATGAAAAATTCAATTACACCATTGTTTTCCTTATTTAGTTGTACATTATAACATATGCATTTCAAATTTTACTATAAGTTTTAATAATTTTTATCCTAGCTGGAACAAAAAAAGTACCATAATTTTAACTAGTTTTCACCGTGCAACAACTTTAACAATTTATTACTAAAAAGCCTGTTAATGTATTGCATTTATATTTTAATACGTGGTTGACAGGAATATTTTCTATACATTTTATAAATTTCAGTATTTTAAATTAAAAAAAATAAAGTTTTAATCAATTTCCTGAAACAACTGTTTCTTTGCTTCTAGAGGTTGTACAATTAATTACTTGGTCATATTGGTTCGGTAGGGATGTGCACTGTCGTCCATTATCTTTAATCTGTACATAGAAGAGGCGATCAAAAAAAGTAAGAGAACACTTTCTGACAGGTTTACTAATATATGGACTAATAGATATGTTAAGATGTGCTCATGATATAGCTGTCCTAGCGGAGAGTGAATATGACCTTGAAGACAACTACAGTGTTTTCACAAGTATGGAGTCTCGAACTCAGATATGATTTGTGGAATTTATTCACTTTTTAAAATTGTATTAGTGTTGCCTAATGGAATGAATTTTATGTGGCTAATTGGTCTTACCAAAATTTTGTATCTCACTCACCATTTCATGTCTGTCCAGGTTGAAGATGAGTGCGGGGAGATACCAACTGTACTTGTCCAAAATAAAATAGACCTCCTGGATCAAAGCGTTGTCGACCCGTAAGTAATTTTCAATTTTAGATCATTTATTTCAATAAAGTTTTAAGCTAGGTAATAGTGCTCTAGATCAGGAATTGACATAATGAGAGAGATAGGCGTTCAACAAACACAGTACTCAGATAAACATGTAATAAATAAACAAGACTCAAACTTCAATACCACTCACATTTTACTAAAGTATTTGGAGAGGGGAGAATGAGTTTCACTTGCCATTCATTTGGTAGTTAGAAGGAAGTGGTTATTCACTGAACACAAAAAATTATTCTTTAGTACCTGTTTTTAGTACATATTAGCATACTTAATACAAATAGTCTGTATAATAAAATTGTGTTTTACTCTGCTATTCCCTTCCCTTCTACCATTTTGAATCAATGTAAACTTATGTCTGCCTCCTTTTAGAGCACCTGTGTTTAGTGTACCTTTATAAAAAGGTAAGTTTGCTAACACCTAACATACAATTTTTTATAATTATGCTTTTGTTTATGGGAGATATATTGCAACCACTTCTTTATATGTTTGCAATTATATATATGAAGTGAAAGATGCTCTTTCTTCCAATGGTCTCTTGTGAGAAGTTAGTGTTTGCTAATGTACTTGAGGCCGTGTACCTCCTTGATTTGTATGACAGGTACTCTGAATGAGAGAGATTAGCTGTGAACCGGCCTGATCCTTTTTAGAACAGTTCTTCATTGCAGAACATTATCCAGTAGGATATAAATAGGTTATCAAACCTTATATGGCTGACACAAATGGAAAACTGCTGTATTTAATTACGTCAGTTACATAAAGAACTGGTTTCTGTAACAACTACAGCATAGTCATTGAGAGCAACAGGTTGTACTTTATAATTATTTCATTTGAATCTATACAAAGCAACTGCCATAGAAATCGTATCGCCCACTTAAATTTATATCAGGCTGGTTGTTTTCCTAATATATTGGACATCTCCAAAAAAATATAATACTCTTGAATGTAGTAATCTACTTTTACTTTATTTAAAATTATAAAACTTTTTAAGTTGAGAGATAGCAACTAACTAAAATACGGTTCTCTTTTATATTATAAAAGTTAAGATATACATTACAAATTAAAATCCTATCTTTGAAGAAAATGTAAGCTTTTGTTCAAAGATACATTTTAACAAAAATCTTATGTTTTTGTACTTTATAGTAATCATTATTAACCTATTGCGGATCACTGACAAACAGCTCGCATACAGTGGCTGAGCCTAGTGGCACAATGACGAGATCAGCTCGCATAAGAGATCTGCTTTTACCTCCAAATAGTTGGAATAGACTCTACTAGGTTTTGTAAGGGTCTCTATTCATCAACTGGGAATTTTTAAAACTAGTTTCGTTTATAAAAACTTTTATAAATATCCTGTAGATAGCAGCAGTAGAAGCAGTTTATATAGTTTAGATATAATGTGTTTCTGTCCACATCGGTGCATTGATACGGCAAGTGACATTGAGGTTAGTAAAACAGACACAGATGGGGTTGTTGTTGTCACCAAGCCTAGTTTATTTCATGACTAAGACGTTGTTATCCCTTTGCCCGAACTGCGTGCGCTATATCTAGATTACGACTCTTGACTCCCCATAACCCGTTTTGCCACCTGTCCTGTTACCACTGCTATATCGCCGATACCCCAACAGGCCACTGTTACATCTAACCAATTACCTGCAGTTGTATAGCGGCACGCTGTAACTGTTCTGGGCCACTGTGAAAATTATATGTACCTGCTGGGGTGCGCGGGTATAAATAATTCAATCCACAATAAGTTAAAGCCAACTAAGTATTGGTACAATTTTGCAGGAAAGTTATGGTCCGATTCATTCAGAAATTTTATTATATTGTAGATTGTTAATTGATGGGAAAAATAATCATGATTATTTCAGGTGAACAAATATAATCAAAATGTAACTCCATGTGTACATAGGCTGAATAGAAAACAACCTTTTCAAAGTACTTGTGCGAGTGAGATGCAGAGTGGTGCAAGTGAGACAGAGAACTACTCTTCTCCCACTGTTTAATTACATTAAAAAGTTGTCATGGCAACCAGAACGTTAGGCCGTGCACAGACGGCATAATAGAGAGCCTTGCCCATTGTACGTCATTAGCAGCAGTAACTACTAGTTATTTTAATTAACACCAACGAATCAAGTTTAGAACGATAAAATTAAATTATTATATAGTATTCAAATATCAATTAACAATAGCAAAAACACAATGAATAACAATGTAAACAATAAATAGCAAATAACAACTTGTGCAGTTTGTTACAGTTATTTTTCATCTAAACACTCTTGCTGAAGTTGAACACTTCACTGCGCAAGTAAGTCATGCTTGTGCAGCAAATCAGTCCTGATGTTTCCTTGGTGGGCTTTGAATGTGTCAATTTCAGGGAATTCTTCATAATAAGTTCAGACCTGACAAGATCTAAGAGATCAACTGTTATAGAGATGTTCTTTTTCCGTTTGCAATTACAAATGGTATTAAAGTATTTGTAGTCAAACTTTACATAGATAGACAGCTAGTTGACAAAACACCACATCTGTAATAACTTTTGTTAACAAATCAAATGTGTAATTAAAGTGATTCTGATATTTTAGCATTATCTTAGTAAAGGAAATTATAGTAAGTGATCATGAGTTTATGTTCAGTTGACCATTTTTTTTTAAGTTTCAACTGTTAACAGAAAATAATTTGTTACATTTTTATTTAAATTTAGACCTATGGAAATAAAGCATTAAAATCCAGGTTGGCAGAAACTTTTCTATTTTTTAAACGCATAATACACGACTTCAGATACATGCTTTTAAAGTGAAGGCTTGATATTGTTATTATATGGAGTATCAGTACATCTAGGGAAATTGCTAAACATTTACTTTACATTTTATTTTAATGTATTTGATTATATTTTAAATTGGTAGTAAATTAAAGTAGTTTTCAAAAGAAGCATTTTCTGTAATAAGCATAATGAAATGTGTTAAATTACAGGCACTATTTGATAAAGTCTTAAGTGTACTTAAAAATTTTAGCTCCTTGTAAGTTGAAGTTGACTCTTGTGTTTTGGTTTCGGGCTTTCAAAGTTACATTTGGACTAAGCTGCATGGGCTGTCATTATTGTGAGCTAACATGTTGCAGAGAAGAAGCAGACCTATTGGCACGTGCACTGGGCTGTCGGCTGTTACGCACATCCGTCAAAGAGGACATCAATGTTAATGCTGTGTTCAGACACCTGGCGGCCCGGTGTTTGGCAGAGCTGCGTGACCAGGAGGATGACTACATGCTTAGCAACAACGGCATCCATCCACTTACCATTAGTGAGTAGAAAGTTTGCTTGTCTGGTTTAATAACAATTGTCCACGTAATAATTTCATGATTATAAATAGTTTTTTTTTTCAGTAAACAGGTTACTTGTTCCTGTAAAACCTCAAGACGTTCACACTTTGTGGATACAAGGGGGTTGAAATATCAAAATGTATAGTTAACGTGAAAGGAAAAAACTATTTTGATAGGGAGATAGTAGTACTGTGATTTCTTCATGAATAAATAAAAATTAAAAAAAAAAAAAACCAAAAACAAGCTTTGTATTGATGTAACAATATGTAAACTATTGGATTGATATGGAGCTAAAGTACATAGTTGTTTATAGATGGAGGGTACATTTTTTTACTATTTAAAAAATTAGTAATTTTTAACTGTTATTCACTTTAACATTGTTATTTTGTTTGCACCAGACTAAACCAATCACAGCCTGCCACGGACAATAATTGTATGCTTCACATCGCCATGGTCGATGTCAAAGTAAAGGACTGTATCAAATGTTAAACTATTTAGGTTCTTCCATATTTTATCATTCAAACTAAACTAGGCATTACAAAATTAAATTTAAAACAAAATGAATGTTTATTTTGTTTAAAAGCTTTAATGATTTACACGTGAAGTTTTCCTTCGGTGTGGTGCTTGATCTAGTTGCTAACTGCCAAGCCATTGCTGGAAAGTCGATCAGTATAGTAGCAATGCAATCTTGTCGTCAGCAGGTTAAAATGCCAAAACATGCTTTTCTATTTCATTGTACGATCCATGTTTACTATTATAATGAGTTATAGTGAACACTTTATAATTATTAAAACTCATTCTAGTGGACCATTAGTTGATATTATGAGTTTTTTGACGTAAAATCATAAAGAATTAAATTTAAGCGTTCAGATATTTAACCATAAAAAACTCTATTTTACAAAAAATAACTTTGTCCACTAGAATGGGTCTTCCTTCACCTTTCAAATGACACTTGAAGTGTTACAATACCATTATTATTACAAACTGAATCTTTGAAATAGAAACCCTTGTGTTTGAATTTTTCTCGCGAAGGGAAACAGCCACCTTAAGATATGTGTATATTACTGTAATAATATTGTGTAATAATAATAATAATAATAATAATACTGTAATAATAATAATAGTAATAAATATTGTGTAGTTTTTTAATTAGCATAAAAAGTGTTGGTACATATACAGTACAAGTAAACGTCATACAACACAAATTTACTACAATATAAGCATAAAATGTACAAATTTATTACAATGCAAGTACAAAATGCACAAATATTATGTGAATCCCTCTGGTCTGAGGAAGGTGAGCGTGGTTCACTGAAATCGATCACCTTAGTATTTGTGCATTTTGTACTTGTATTGTAATATATTTTTCACTACACTACTATGAGTTTAGCTGTTTTCGTTATGTGTTTACAACCTGCGAAACATCATATTTTCAACAGCTGTCTATTATTTACTATCGAAAGTAACATTGTTTACAACCGAAAATTTTCCACAGTCAACAACACCTGTTTTTAAAACATGTTTCTAATTTAATAAACAGTTAACATCCCAAAAATGAGTTTTTATTATGTAGTGTAGTGAAAAGTATCGTTCAAAACTCGAGTGAAAGTGTTTTGTATGATCTCGACAATTTGAAGTGCTCGACAAGTCTCGCACTTCAAACATATGGTCTCGAACATGCAAAACCCCACTTTCCACTCTTGATATGAAATATACTATGTGCTTATTGTAATAAATTTGTGTTATGTAACGTTTACTTGTACTGTAATAATTGTGTTTTTTAATTTTGATAATAATATTAACCCTTGGCAACGACTGAAAAAGTGTAATTATTTAAAAATATAAAAATGTAATTTTTGTAACACGGATTTTTGTCTTAGCTAGAGGATGCAGTAAGGTGTAAAAAAATACCAATGTATTAAGAAATAATTCAAAATTTTAATTTTTGCAATTTTGTAAAGTTACAAATTTTAAAAGTATAAATGTTTATAATCTTTGTGTGTTCAAATTTAGTTTACAGCCAAGTTAAATAGAAATAATAATTAAGATAAAAATGACAAAATATAAAACAAATAAATGAAATAAAACATGAAAAATATATAAAAATACAATATGGTCAATAAAACTGATGCTGATAGATAAAACTGCATACGATAAAAACACAATAAATTGGAACTAATAGATTATTATCGTTCGTGAACTATCAAACCTCTGTCACAAACTAAAACAATGAGTCAAGGATATATCCGTTTCACGTGTTGCAAGGGTTAATACTCAAGGTTTATGAGTTTTAATTATCATGTCTGTTACCAGGTGCCTTTGGTCCAACTTCACCAAACCATAAAAATCACTCAAATGGCACAATCGTCCTCAGGTCGGGTAAGCTGAAAGGACGGAAGAAGAAGAATGTGTTTAAAAACGCTTGTAGAATATTATGATAGTCAATGTATGTGATGTAAAGTGTACAGCATCGATGTCTTTGTGTAACAAGATCCGTCCATTTCATGTAACACGGTTTTTATTTTATACTTTTGTACTTTTTCCAAAGGAAAATAACAGTAGAGTTAATTTTGTTTACCTAATTTTCATGGAAGATAAAACATGTTGTGAACAAACTCAAGGTGAAATTTAACTGCCTTTGAATGAGATACTCTCTAGTTTTACAAGAATTAGGGTTATAGGATTTTGTAGATTTCATATGTGATTTTAATAAAGAGACGTTATGTATTATTGACAGATTGCCTATTGTGTATTTTGTTCCTGCTTACCTTTTGAAATCATCCCATTTTCAAATATTTGTATTCGTTAGTATATTTTAACATTTTCGGAAATATAATACATTTAAACATTCCTCTCTGCATGTATGTACTCATATTTTATTAGGTATTATTACGGTTTCCATATGAATATACAAACCGTCTCAATATACTTATTAGTCTCTGGATAAACATAAGTACACAGTATGTTTATCCTCAGACTCATATTTCTTTACAATTGTCCAAAAGATGTCTGTGCCTTTCCAACTTTGCTGGACTTTTTTAAATTAAGCTATGTACTAAACAAATAAGTGTACCTACGTAGTTTGTTTATTGTTGATATTAATATGTTATTTTAAATGAATTAGTTAAAAAACTACTTTCATTGAATTTGTACATTGAATGTACATTTTTGTTAAAATTCGTATGACAAGTTTTTAGACAAATGAGTTCAACATAACTTACACTACAGAAATATGACAAATAGAAATGATAAGTACAAACTTTAATTTATTTTGAAATTTGTTTTCCCACAGTTTAGTATCAATCATCTTGTGAAAAATCGTTCCGGATGTGTGCACAGTGGACGACGTCGCCAATGCGCATGCGCTGGCACGTGACAGCTCAGTCATCCCCTGCAGTTTCTCATAAAATTCGCTAGCTGACAGAGTACTACGCGCGGTTCTAAAAACATTAGCTTTAATGTTTAGTGTCCCGAAATTTATTTTAGTTTTAATTTTTTAGTTTTGTAAATAAGTGTTTAGTGTCATAATCGTTTAGTGTATAGTGTATATAGTTTCTGGGGCATAATGAATGTGCAGTCGGGTAGTAGTACTAGTAAATCAAATAAAAAAAGACCTGTTATTCATAGTCATACGCAAAGTATTATTTACAATGTATATAGTTATTTGAAGAAGAAAAATGAAGATTTATCGGAGAAGAAGTTGCTCTCAGAAGTAGCAGAAGCATGTGGAATATCCCATAGTTCTGCATATAAAATTGTCAAGGAAGCTGCCCAGTCACCCGGACAAGAAAAGAAGTTCGTAACGCCAAGGAAAAACAGTCCTAAGAAAAGTCCAATAACGGGTTTGGACAATTTTGATTGTACATAATACAATCTTTCTGTTGGTTAATTGATGGAAAGTTTTTTCAACAAAATAATTCACCAAACTTTACCATTATCATTAAATATATACCATATGCGATTATGTAGGGGCAGTCCAATGTGTTGTTCATTTCCTTGAAGGGCTAATTTGCAGCGGAAGGGATTGGAATGTGGACTTTCACCGCTCTTTGACGGCTGGCCATCCCTATTGTTTGGAAGGTTATTGCTCCGTGTCACTGCACCACCATTGACAGCCGAAAATACGCAGCCAGGCTAGTAGCGCGTTGTTGTCCGCTCTGCTCCTCACTCCCCACCCCAGACACTATTCTCGCCACGCAACCTGCGCGAGGCGATTTTTGTTAAAGTGATTCTACTGTACATTTGTACAAAGGTTTTTTTTATGTTATTATGGTACAAAATTATGGTATTATTTTACTAATAAAACAATGATCATGAAACAAAATTACATAGTAACTTGTTAACATCTTAATTGATGTAGTTAAGTTGGATATTGTACTCAATAGCTATATATCAACATAGTTTTTGGTTAAATCTCTGTTTTTAAAAATTCCGACCTATTCATATGCCTTTGAGATATGAAAGAGACATT
This sequence comes from Stictocephala bisonia, assembly GCA_035578905.1. Taxonomy (NCBI): domain Eukaryota; kingdom Metazoa; phylum Arthropoda; class Insecta; order Hemiptera; family Membracidae; genus Stictocephala; species Stictocephala bisonia. Next base: position 66,761 of record JAQJVL010002494.1, read on the forward strand.
TTATGGAGTACTAAAAGAATACCCATCCTTTTACAGGGTTTACGTTGATTTATATTGTGCTTATTACATTCAGTAATACAACACACTGATGAAATAAGTTGACTTTAGGTTGTAAATAATTTTTAATATAATCATGTTTATAATAAAGTTTTATAAAACAGACTTATAAACAATATTTACAGCTTTGTTTCCCCTTGTGAAAATGTGCAGGTTCCTACCGCTCGAAACACAGGAGCGCTAAAGTGTGTTGTGTTGCTATGGTCTACTAGATTACTTTTTAAATAAGTTTAATATGGTATTTACTTCAGAACTATGTAAGTTGTTTGTTTATTCCTACAGCTGATTTTAAAATGAAACTATTATAAATAATTGTGAAATTGGTATTGCCATAGGGCCTTGCCTAGATACTTCTTAGAGCCCCTGGAGCAGTGCCCTGATGGAATTTTAAAATAAAAATAGGCCTATGTATTAATCAGATACACTAAAGGGAGATTTACACGTAACGTTTTATTGTGCGTCATAATGTTCATAGAAAACCTACGTCAAAACGTCTGTTTTCTTCTGTGTTCACATGGCAACATCTTTTCTTATGATCTGAGTTCAGTTTGGTCAATGTTTAGGTTATGTTTACATTATAGTTCTAGAATGTAAAAAGTGCTTTTGACTCAACCAATTTGACTCACATTCAACAACTTAACAATAAAAGGAGATGCAGTCAAAATGATCAAGACAGTGGCTCCTGAAAAACCATCACTGTTCTCATGTAACGCTGCTGAAAGAGTTGAAAGTTGAGCCAGAGGATTGGTGAAATTATTTGCGAATGGACACCACGTCATATTAGTTATACAGTGATTTCTATTTCTGGCGATATGACAAACAAAGACAAGTGCTCACACCCTCCATCTTATCGTTGCAGTTATCACAAAATAATAAAATTTTAGTTTTCATATCTGTCTTTGGTTTTCATTCCATTTCGATAAAACATACGTTTTGCTCTATAAACGCTACATTATAACGGATAGGATTTGTCATTGTGAACTTGATGTACAGTAAAATATGGTGTGTAAACCCCCTTAAGAATGTCCATGCAAAATTTCAGCTGAATGAGTTCAGTAGTTTTTGCATGATTGGCTTACATACAAAGACAGACACCATTAGATTTTTATATAATAGTAAAATACATGGTTCCTGTCTGGCTATATTCAAATGAAGAAAGAAGCTATATCCAAGTACTGTATTCGTAAGATCTCTGTTAAACTAAAAACAAATTCATCATTAAAATGGGTTAATTTTAAGAATTTGTTAAACTGAAACTTGACAGTCTTAAAAAATGTTTCAAATTAATAACTAAGTAATCTTTATATCTATATCAAACTAAGAATATACTGATATGGTAATAGAAACTTTGTAAATTTAAGAACATAAACATTGCCCCTGTATGTGTATGGAATTGATTTGCAAGATCTCTTAACTGTATTATAAGTTGCAGATTTCTTTAGCCAAGGATTTTTGTAAAATGTGAAAGGACGGAAAGCAGCATACATACACATAACAACATGAAACAGATAAAGTTTGTGAAATCTGTTTTTGTGTTTTCTGTGCTTATTCTTTACAGTTTACTAGGTATGCTGCTTACATTTTTCTCTTTATACTGTGTCATAAGTTATAGTTACAATTAATTAATTGTACAAAAAACATACAGTTTTTATAATTTGAACAGATAGTTTATTTACACATAAACATCAAGTTGCCTTTAATCATCAATTTTGTAGTTTTTATTTTGGATCATTATGCAATTTTGTAGAGTTCTGTCATAAATAATTTTGAGTTTTATTCACTTTTTTTGTGACCGTTTCTCTTTTCAAAAAGTTATTTTGACATTATGAGCAAATGCAATTTCATCTCTAGAAATGAAATAGTATGATCATATTTTGTTGTCTTGTTTGGTACGAATTTTATCTGCAGCTAAAGCTAATTTTCTTATGTTAGTTAAACATTTTGCAGCTGCTTTTTGTTTCTTATGATCAGAGGATCCAATTGCTTTGATTAATAACTGAAACCAAAGAACATTTCATTCACATAAATATTATCAGTGACGATTATAATTGATTAAGAAATAAAAAATTGTTTTTCTGCACCATTAGCAGTTGGCTGCCTGCATGACCTTAAGCGGTCATCTACCTTCCGATCGGTTTTTCTAGAATACGTTAGTTCTGTTTTGACCTCGTTCGGGAGTAATAGTAGTGCTTAAATCAGTTTTTATAAAATCTCACATCGTGGGGTACAGTTAGACCCCGTGCGATCAGTTACGTCTAAGTCATATTCTTATTTCCTATGATCGATATGTGTATATATTTGAAATAGTTAAGTGTAAAATGGCCAACAGTGAATGTGATAGGATGCTGTTAGGCTTGTGGTTACGAGAAACTGAAGATAGTGAAGAAGATGAGTGTTTTGGGATTAGAAGACTCAGAAGAAATTGAAGAAGATATTTTGGAAGATAATCTCAATTTATATAAAAGTAATAGTGACGAGGAACCCTTGGACTGCATGATTATTCCTGAAAATTACTTACATGGTCCGCTGGATCAAGAAATGACACAACAAGGACCTTAGGCTTAAACTTTTCACAGAACTTTTCGATTCTGTGAAAAATGTCGACAATGGACATGCCCTGATCATCTGAAGGACGTATGTGTTTGATGCTATGATTATTGAAATATTTCAACAAATGATGACAGAAAGATTGAAATTAAAACTTTATTTTAATTTGTTATTGCGTTTTAGAATTTTACTTTACATTTTATTGTATTTATAAGATTTTACAATTCATTTGAGATGAATGTTTTTTATACACATTATACTAATGAATAAATATATAAAACTGTATACGAGTTGTTAATAATCATATTCAAACCTATAAATGTGATAAATAGTTATAAAAACTACAAGATCTCATATGGGGTACACATGTACACCATGCGACCAATGATGTTTCACCATTTGGTGCGACTGCTGCAGTGATAAGAAGCCAATCGTCAATATATGGGGAATATGAGGGGCGAATGAGTGTAGATGAACAAATGTAGTCATTGTTAGTAACTAAGGTCGACTGTTCCTCAGAAAGAGCTATTTATTACTAGCGCAGTAGCCAGGGACCTACAGCTTTACGTGGAATTCATTAATATGTAAGATGGACCAGAAATATTGTACATACAATTACACATTATTTGTAAACTCTCACACAATAATAAAGCAGAGATAACTCACCTTATGCAAATAATTATTAATCTCTCTTTATACTATTAGAATAAAAAATGTTTAAATAATATTTTAAATGCTTGTGAATTTTTTGGTGAATCATAATATATGATTGCTTTATATGCAGAAATTAGCGACTGTATAGTTTATATTGGATTGGAGAACTACACACAGAGTATCACCTTTGACTCTCCACTAAGTGATTATTGGTTCAGGCCGCCCTTAGTATCACAACGCCAGCTCTATGGTGCTAAAATAGCTTCATTGTTTGTTTTTTATATTTCTATATATATATATACACACACACACCCCATCCAAACATGTCATTGGTCACCGTACGTGAATTGCTTAGAAATGGGTGGGCTCATTCTTAAAAATACGTTTAAAAACTAGATTAAATTTTTACCCACAACCCACCCATGGACCTCTACATAAGGTGGTACTGACCCACTTGCCTACCCGTACATGTACAGTGGTTTTGGCCCACCTATACAAGTATAGTAGTATTGATAGCAGAACAGCAGTCTACTTAACCTTGTCTTAGTGTTTTCCACTGTGAGAGAGGAATTGGAAACTTAGAAACTTGTCAAAATAGGATCTCGGCAATCATAGTAAGGAATTGAGAATTAAGAAATATTGGTAGCTATGCAATCCTAAGCTTTCCATAGTAAGAACCAAGTATTCTTAAGAACTTTATCGATTAAAAACAAAATTAATCATTAAAATTGGGTAACTTGACAGTTGAAGAATTACATCAAATTAAGAACTAGATCATTCTAGTCAAACTAAGAATATACTAATAATACAAATTTCATAAATTTAAAAACATTACCATCACCTCTGTACATGAACAAAAAGTCTTTTTTTGTATTTAATTTCTTTTAAAGTAAGTTTTTATTACAGCCTTTCCTAATTTTAACATGTTTCTATAAATTATGTATTTTCTTGGGGTTTTCCTTTCTAATTTTGAGTGTTGGCTTTGTTTGTCAAGTAATAATTTTTGTTAGTTTCTGCCGTTTATTTACAACTAGCTGTTTACTTGCGCTGTGCATCGGTATTAACATATAAATAGTAATCTGTTAGTTTATTTATGGTAGCTTTGCGTACCAACCTTGTCACTCGCTACACTCGTCAGGGAAGCTTGGGGTCTTTAGCCCCTTTGCCTGTGGCTTGCCAGTACAATTTAAGTGTATCACAATGAATTTTGGGACAGTGGAGCACATAGTTATTTCTAAAATCTTATGGTATATTAGGAACTGAGAGAAAAATACCTTTAACCTGATACTCCACTTGGGTGTGTTTCAAAAGTTTTAATTTATTTTTTTACAGCTAATGATTAATTAAATAAATAAAATAACTTTATAAGAATAACATTGAAACTTAAAAAGCTAGTCAGGTGGAGCCCTAGAGTTGGAAGTGAATGACACCAATCCAGAAACCTTCCCGGGAGTGAACTCTACAGTTTCATGGCGATCTGATGAGTGGTTTAGTAATGCATAAAGGACAGACACACATACATTCGTTTTTATAGATATAGATATAATAGTTTACATTGTAAATAATGGCATAGCAATTATATGACATTAGAGTACATTATAGTAAAATACTCACTGGAACTACTCCACTCTGGTGTAGAGTAACACAGTTAAAGGGATCGGAGCTAAGATTACTAAGTGCATCTATGGTGGCGGCCTGTACTGAATCACTGCTGTCGTAAAGAAAGTTAACTAGTGGAGGAACAGCTCCAAGACGCCCAAACTCAAAGCAGTTCTTGTCCCAGTTACAGCAGTTTGCAATCGCTAAAGCCAAGTTCTCTTGAAGAAACTCGTTGTCCTATGAAATATGAATTACTATTGTTATTCGTCAAAACCTTGTTAACACTGGCTTAAAACATAGATATCAATGCTTATAACAATCAATTTTGTTCCATTTTGTCAAATAGGTACTGATCACAGTAATTACACAATGCTAAGGGAATGGTGCTACCAATATATGGCGCTACCATTAACGGATGAATTCTGATTATAAACTTTATTTATTTTTCATAATAAATCATTTTAATATTTCTATATGCTATCATGATCTTAATCTCCATTTGAATAGATTGAAAAAGTTATAATTTTCTGTTATGAAATTTTAATTGAATAGCAAGTAAAGCTTAGAACTTAGACTTAGTACACTGCTTTATTAGTACATTCTCAAAACTTAACTTATTATTTTTTAGACTTTTTTCACAGATATTATAAAGTAGAGACTTTTTTGTTAATAATGCTAACTAACTGAAGTAACAATTTATATAAACATTTCTGTAGAAATTGAAACTAAAGATGTAAATATGAATTTTGGATTATTCCAAACTAAACACTATATTTAAAACGCAAACTTGCTTAAAGTTCAAAATATAGATGTTTACCATTTTTATTCCTTTAAAGTGTTGAAAAGATAAAATGCATTAATATGTCAGTAAAAGCAAATAAGTTTCCTAATTTATATTTTTCTATCACACAGTTCTTGCCTAAGAAGATGCTTAAACCAACAAAATCCTAAAATTAGCCAGTTCAAACTAAGAGGTCATCCCTAAATCAGACTTTTTTAGACCCCGCCTTTTTTAGTACTAGTGTAATGGACTTGTAACACTAATACTAAACCCCCTAAAAAATTACGTAACGCTGTCACCAAACCCCCCTCTTCTAATTTTAGTCATCCACTTTCATGCTTATTTTTATTTAAGATAAAGTCATTGTTTTGACGTTTTTCCATTTTTTTCCAATGGGGGCATATATCTAACTAATATATATATTTTTAAATCTTTTATTTTGGTGAAAAACAATATAATTTTGTGAATGAATTTAAACAAATTGCTGAGATTTAAAAGTTACATAACGCTGCGTAGAACCCCCCCCCCCACCCTCCCCCGTAATGCTGCCAAAATCATCCCTCCCCACCTTCAGGCGTAACGTAATTTAGGGACAGCCTCTAAATCAATTTTAACAACTCTTATCACAGTGTTTTAGATTTTAGTTAATTCCAAAGAGGCTTACATATCTAACATTTGACTAAAAGAAATGTAGTACATTTCCATACTGTATCTATAATAATATTCACAGTAAATGTGCACTTACACATTTATCTACAAAATATATCTTCAAATAAAATATATCATTTAGTTAATTCCTAAACTTGAATAAACATTTCCACAACAGTCGAATGTTAGACCCAACCCTGTACTAATTTGAAATAATTTTGATTCCTTTACAGAGAATACAGTGGCGGCTCTGAGCCAAAATAGTAGTTACACTCCAACAATACAAACATCGTACAAATGAGAAACAGACTTGAAAATTGGTTGAACAATTATTCTATTGTGGACATTACCGTACTAATTGAAGATTAAAACAAACGACTTAAGTATGATTCATCCATGAATAAATTATTTTAATTATTTTTACTAATTTGATAAGAGACCTATTAGTTAGTTAGGGCGGTTAATTATTTAACTAGGATTAGCTAGCTGTTCTATCCTTAAATTTCCAAACACCAATCAAATAATTATTTAAATATTCATTACTATAAAAAAACGTTTGTAGTATGTTTATGTGTTGATGTATAAAAAACTTAGACAGTTTATACTGAACATTTATACATCAAGATATTTACACTATTTTTATTGTATTACTCAAGCTTAAACTAGAACAAAACAATTCACTTCTTACACAGAGAATAGAATAGAGGATGATAGCTAACCTAAAATGCAAGCAAGCGAACGCATGCCTAGTGATCGGGAACATTCTGATGCGATCGGTGCACATCGGCTACTCTACTTTGATGAAGTGCAGCCAGTATCAGTAGCAAGAGTTTGGGCTGTATCTCATCCCCACCACAAGGACAATATTCATATTGTGTTTTCATGCCCGTCGTAATGGCAACCAATGTGAAAGGACAGTCTAATCGTTTCCTTCCAGTCTGGGCTGCACCCACTCTCTGCCGTGATCAAGTACGGTACTATTTTTGCATTCTGTATAATTGAATGTTCACTTAACAGATAATGAACTATAATATTGATTTATATTTAATAAAAAAATAATAATTAATCAAAGAATTTGAGAATGATATCTTATAATTATATGACAGTTTTTACTGCTTTCAAAGTGGGAAAATCTGGTACACCGGACTGTACTTACTGCCCCTGATGAGCAGCCACTGAAAGCATACAATAAACTAAAATTTGTATTGTTAGATAATTGGTAGAAGAAGCCAGTATTTTGTTATGTGTCTATTTTATTTTTTTCGCACTTGTAACATAAGCACTTAAAAACTTGTAAAATTCTGATACAAATAAATAATAGAAATTTTAAAAATATGTAAATAAATTAAAGTACCTCTTATGATAAATTGTATTAAATATTAAGACATACAAATTATGTAATATTGTAAAATATAATAACTGTTTTCTTTTTATTACTTTTGGTTTTATGCAAATTTCAAATAGTACTGTTTTAGTTTTGAATGTCTGCAAGATATATAATGTTTTATTTACTTTTAATTTACATTATAAAATTTGTAAATAAATTAAAGTATTTTTAAAGATCACTCCTATCTTATAATCAATAACTTAATTATGACATAAAATTAATATTGTAAAATATAATAATTATTCTTTTTATTAGATATAAATCTCAAAGTTCTACTAGAGTTTTAAATGTCAGTCATATGCAATGATATCTTATTTATTTTTTACTTCACATTTTAAAAATATGTATCTTATTTGTATTTTGAAAAACCTCAAATAGTTCTGTTTTAGCTTTAAATGTTTGCCAGATACAATGATATTTTACGTCTTTTTATTTCACATTTACAGTAAAGACATGGTTAACTGTGTACAACGATAAATTAAGAACAATAATCAATCTAATGATAATTATTATGTGAATTGTGACGCTATTTAATGTATATTTGTACATTGACAAATAAAGAATTTTTGAATTGAATTGAATTGAATACAAATAAATAATAGAAATTTCTTAGACAGTAATTTTAAAAAATATAGAAAAATTACCAATATGTAGTACATTTTCAGATTCACTATGAGAAGAAAAGTTAACCAACAACCAAGTAAAACTCCATTCTGATTTTGAGAAAGAGTAACAATTGAAAAGTATTAAATTTTAGAATTGTCATGTTGGTTGCTCAGTATATGTTAAATTATGCCAAATTTCAAGTTCCCAGCTCTTCTGGAAGTTTGATAGAATTTGTAAACACAAGTCATTAAGTGATTTACCTATTTTGCTGTATAGTATTGTAATCCTCACCTGTGGTGTTGTTACAAGTTTGGACAGTAATGGTACAACACCCAGGTCTGTAACGATGGCTAAGTTCTCGTGGTCACTAGCTACCATTGCTAGAGCAGCACAAATACAAGCGACCACTCGGCTGTCTGGTGATTTCAGCAACTTCACAATCAATTCAATGCCTCCAACAAAGCTTCGCACCATATCACCTGATTCCTGTATGCATGTACAATTAATTATATACCTTGAAATTGTTTTGACACACCAATATTAGTCGTAATTGCATCCTTTTGGAATAATTACCAGAAGCATTACTTTACAATACGAGGCATATCTTGGAAAGTAAGGACTGTTTCGTTCTAACACCACCATAGCACTACTGTCAGTACCACATGCATTTGCTCTAGTTTATTAGTTCAGCACTGATACAATTACGCCGGAGACATACACAACGTTTTATAACGATCAGATTATTTACCGATGCCATAACAGCAGTGGCACAAGGGAGTAAGGGGGAGTTACACACTAGACCAGAGAATTAATTATCATTTTATTTAATGCCATCGGTAGCTGTGCGGTTGACCACTGCCACTTCATTTGGCTTTATACCGTCGTCTGCTGTTTTCTGTTATGTGATCCGCCATCTCAACTTCTGTCGTGTACATTAATTTATATAATTAATTCAATAAAGCTGATGATATTGTGATTGACAACGAATTGCTCTTTCATTTAATTCAAGAAAGGCCCATTCTCTGAGATAAAATAATGAATAAATTTAAAGACAGATATGCAACAAGGAATGCATGAAGTGTGTCTTCAATTTAAAATTATTTTGAAAAACTAGAGGACATTAAACAGAATGAATTCGGTAATTTCTTACAGATTTTTATATATAAACACCATTTGATTAGGTTAAACTAGGTTATGTTGAATTTTATTAATCTGGTTTCGTTAGGACAAAACAGGTTACGTTGCATTACAGGTTGGTTAGGTTAAAGTAGGTTTTATTCGAGACTTTATACGAGAGAGGTTATACGTACTTTTTTTTATAAGGACATGTTTATTGTGAAAGGGAAGTTTACTGTGAAAGGGAAATTGTACAGTGATATAGACCCACCCGTCCGCCCATACACGTACAGTGGTATCGACCCACCCGCCCGCCCTTACACCTACAGTGATACCTATCAGTACCACTGTACGTGTATGGGCAGGCGGGTGGGTCAGTACCACTGTACGAGTTGCATCAAAGCGCCTTCTCACCAGTAGTGGTGCCTTCAACAGTTGAACGCAATTTAGGTGGTGCGTTCATTTTGCCTACCCCACAAGACCCACGGCGCTCTGAATACTTGTGTGTTACCGCTACAGTAATCTTATTGTCATTACGTGTATAATGTTCGGGAATTATATAATGTATAAGCATTCACATCTCCTCTATGGTTTATTGATGCATGCTTGTGTTTGTTTAACCAAAGAGTTTTCTGTCCATTTCAAATTCAATTAATCAAATAAATTCAATGTGCTTCTTTTATAATGTGTTACTCAGTTGAACACAGTTGAATAAACTGAATAAAATACAGCTGTTTCTTGATGATGCCACTGTGTCGGCATCAGAAATTTTAAAGCAGTGTGTGCAAGTGCTAGACTTCTATGCTTGGCATTGTTATATAATCCGATCAAAAAATTAACTGCTGTGTGTGTCTCCAGTCTTATCGCACTTGTGTTGTGTGCTTACATTCTACACATTTAGAATGTAACAAATTTAAAACACATGGAGGATCTTTATAACATTAAGTTTTTGAATGTAGGGAATATTATTGTTATGTGCCAAAATTCATTCTCAGATCAGAGAGATTGAAATTGAAATCACAATGAGTGAAATTGGGTTAAACAGGTCAATAAAGGGCGTTTAAATGTCTATAATCATCTAGGAAGAGAGCTGAATTCATGTGAATTTTTTACAAATGTCTACAACTGTTTTTGTGGGATGCAGGAAAACAACCACTTGTGTATCTCAACTAATGTTAACTCTAAATACAAATATTATTCTACATAATAGTTATGGCTTTTAATGTCTAGCCTTTCTAAAAAATGTGTAGCTACTAGTTTTTACTGATGCTGATTAAATTTTATTTCTTAAAAGTTTTGATAAGTTTTTCAGTTACCTAATATGATAATTGCATGTTGATTAGATACATTTGACTTTATATTCTGTCTACTCAATAAACAAACAACTCCAAACAAACTCATTTGAATGATGTAGGTCTTCTTTCCACCCACCATCCCTACACAATCACAATTGCTGCACAGTAGCCTACTCAACGGTCATTTACATGTCTTATTAACAATTACTTCAGAGCATAGTTTGTATACAATTCAATTCAATTCAAAATGCTTTATTTGTAAATGTACAAAGGTACAGCTGTTAGAGTGTAAACAGTTATGTACCCACCCGCCCACCCATACACACACTTTGGTATTGACCCACCCGCCCACCCATACACACACTGTGGTATTGACCCACCCACCCACCCATACACACACTTTGGTATTGAATACACGTACATTGGTATTGAGTTAGTGTCAAATTAGTTAAAGCTAGTTAAGGCTATTAAGCTTATTAATAGTTAGCTTAAGGCTTATTAAGTTGGTTAAAATCTTTAGCAGGGCTAAACATTTGTTAGAGATTTTAATTCTTAATTGAAAGAAAGCATGAATTTGTCACCAAAGTGCTGGAGTGACCGGGCATTCTATAAATTCCCATGATGGTGGTCCATGAACTCACCAACCGTATAGAAAGCATTAGACACAAGGTGACTTTTCAGCCGAGATTTAAATAATTTTTGGGAAGTTTGAGTTTTCACTAACAAATTCTAGGTCTTCGAGGTTCGACCGCGTCAATTGGCTATGTACAAACATTGCCTTGACATAGCAATTGACATAGCCAATTGACGCGGTCGAACCCCGAAGACCTAGAATTTGTTAGTGATAGTGACGACCGTGGAAGCCTATCCATGAAGTTTGAGTTTTAATTCGTTCAGGGAGAACATTGACCAATCTGACTCCCATATGTGAGGGAAGGCGTTCAAACGCCACCGTCTTGTGTTGTTCAATGCAGTAAGCGGCCCTCGCCCTTGTCTCATATCCATGGATGTCACTGCCGCTAGTCAAACTACATTTGTAGCGACAGTACACCGCCGTCTCAAGGATGTAAAGACAAGGAAGAGTCAGCAGTTCCAACTCCCTGAATGCTGTTCTGCATGACTCTCTGCATTTTAATTTCAAAATGACTCTCACCGCTTTTTTCTGAAGTTAAAAAATTCTTTCAAAAAGGGTGTTTGCACTACTGCCCCATAATACGAGGGCCGTTCAGAAAGTAACCTCCGGTTGATTTAAAAAAATACACCAAGTTAAATAAAAATATTTTAATATATACATCTTACAACTACATCTTTGCACTATTTTTCTACATAGTCTCCATAGCGATTGAGGCACTTATCATATCTCTTCACAAGCTTTGAAATTCCTTCTGCATAAAAATCACCCGCTTGTGCCTGGAGCCAGCCTGTGACTGCATCTTTGAGCTCTTCGTCGTCATCAAACCGCTGGGACCCGAGCCATTTCTTCATATGCATGAAGAGGTGATAATCGCTTGGCGCCAGATCTGGGCTATAAGGTGGGTGGTTGAAAACGTCCCACTTGAAGGACTCAAGAAGGGCCGTTGTTCTGCGAGCAGAGTGAGGACGGGCGTTATCGTGCAAAAAAACGATACCGGAAGTCAGCATACCACGGCGTTTATTCTGTATAGCCCGTCGTAAGTTTTTTAGTGTTTCACAGTACACGTCTTGATTAATGGTCGTCCCACGTTCCATGAATTCAACCAACAACACCCCTTTGGCATCCCAAAACACCATTGCCATAAGTTTTCTGGCAGAAAAATCTTGCAAGGCTTTTCTTGGTTTGGTAGGCGACTTTGAATGTGCCCACATCTTTGATTGTTCTTTTTGTCTCAGGGTTCACGTACTTAATCCAGGTTTCGTCACCGGTCACGATTCTGTTTAACAATGGTTCTCCTTCCTCCTCATAACGTGACAGAAAGTCTAATGCAGAGGCCATTCTTTGAGTTTTGTGGTGGTCGGTAAGAATTTTGGGCACCCATCGTGCACAGAACTTATGGTAACCCAATCTTGCTGTCACTATCTCGTACAAGAGAGTCTTAGAAATCTGTGGAAAAACAGTAGATAACTCCGACATTGTGAAACGTCGATTTTCACGAACTTTTGCATCAACTGCCTGAACAAGTTCGTCAGTCACCAATGATGGTCTACCACTCCTCTCTTCATCATGAACGTTTTCTCGTCCACTTTTAAATAAACGTACCCATTCACGGACAACTCCTTCACTCATAACTCTTGGTCCGTACACGGCACAAATCTCACGATGAATAGCTGGTGCAGAATATCCTTTGGCTGTAAAAAACCTTATGACAGCACGCACTTCGCATTTGGCGGGGTTTTCTATTGCAGCGCACATTTCAAACTGCCACAAAAACTACACTAGCGCAGGTATGACGTTCACTCGACCACGGCTTGATGCCGACTGACCTGTTGAGTGCGTGAATGCAAGATGGCGTCGCTACTCCCCCCACAACCCGCACTGTGACCAATCGGAGGTTACTTTCTGAACGGCCCTCGTATTATGCCGTACGAGAGATGGGGGTACACGAGGCCATAATAGGCCATTAGTAGAACTTCTAAAGAGCAGTAGTTCGAGAGATTGCGCAAAGCAAAGATACCTTTTGCAACCCTAGAGCAAACATTATCTACACACTTGCTATGAATTTAAATATACCCAGAAAATATTATTAACAAAATATTATAAACATTTTAAAATTAAGAAAGTTTGAATAGAAAAATATACACAATATGGCTGATTACATGATTGTTTAAGTGTGAGCATGAACAATTGTTATATCTCGCTTAGTTAAGAGAATGTTGACTTTGTTAATTAACAAGTATACATTTTATTGTTTTAAAAAATGTACAAAGATATTAAATTTAAACATAAACTGATTTAATTAGTTATAACCTACAACCAACTGGTTGCCCCAGTGTAAACATTGAAATCAATATTAAAAATATGAAAAAAATAAAGTTTTGACATTCGCTCTTTTACATTTCATTTAGATTTAAACGATACAGTATACTCTCAACTTAACTGACTATATGGGACAGGCTCTAGTCCGTTAAAGCTGATTGTCAGTTAAATCAGGGTAAACTCACCTCAAGCTGTCATGAGATTGCCACACCTTAATGAAAACTAACTATGATGTTGCCAGCTAATAGTTAACTCTAAGATTAATAAAATTTACAAACAAATATTGTATGAAGGTGATTAACCTACACATTTTAAAAATTACATTAATTCCGTGATATATAGAATTTTAGGTACTGTAATGCAGCTGTAAGCTGTCCGTTAAATCCGAAGTACGTTTAATTGGGGTCTGTTAAATCGAGGGTTTACTGTACCTTAAATATTAATCAGACAATAAATGATAAAGTACCTTATTTTAAATACTAAATCTGTATTTTTCTCAAATTTTCACACAACATATGACGTAAATGACAAGTTATATTTAATATAAAAACATGATATACTCACAAATATATTTATGTAATTGTTAATAAAACTGCATTTTTATAATTGAGGTAATAAAAACTACATATTACTAAGTAAAACTGTCTATTGCATGACAAAGACTAAAAAATAATATTTTTAGTTCTAAACAAAAATAAATATACATTTAAACAATTTATTTTAAACTGTTGAATTTTCCTATAAGGTTGCCAGACTACTGAAACTAAATTAAGATTTACCTACTCTAGGTCACAGAACATTTGCTCATCTACGGAGGATATGTTGACAAATTATGGACAAAGCTTCTTAATCACACACACAACAGATTAAGAAAAAAAATGTAAAAGAGCGAATGTCAAAACTTTATATTTTTCATATTTTTAATATTGATTTCAATGTTTACACTGGGGCAACCAGTTGGTTGTAGGTTATAACTCATTAAATCAGTTTATGTTTAAATTAAATATTAACAAAAAATACCTTCAGTTGGCACTACTGCAACGTTATTCTAAACTATTCTTGTTTAGCTAACTATATAATCTGTAACATCTATTCATGCAAGATAATACACAGTGAATGAACTCTAAAAAAGTTATAGTATAAATATTAAACAAAAATAAGTTTGACTCATGACCACACACAAATACACTGATTCTTGCACTTGTGTTCAACAGATAAAGCAATAGTTAATGTACCTTTCGCTTTCATTGGTATACCTAGAGTAGCAGATTGAATTACTCAGACCAGTTTTTCCTATCCTAGATGAACAGCTGAGATGTAATAGGCAATTGAATTTGATATACTAAAACTCGTTTACGTTTTTTACTCGTTTACTAAATATTTCGTTTGGGTTTGTTTTAGGTGTATGTAGAATGGTTCTCGACGAGAGGGCGGTGTGGGTATGCGGATGTTTTTTTCTCTCTGGTTGAGTGTTTGGTCACACCTGATTCAATGATAACTGTACACATTTTAAAATTGTAACTAACAAAACATTGAAAGTTTCCATGAAAGTATGCTATTGAAAATGTACAGTACATGAGTTTTAGTTTTTCCCTCAAATTGTTATTGGCTAGAGAGAATACGAAGAGCAGTGCTGTATTGTAATAGAGCAACTTATATAAATAAACAGAATCAAAACAAATCAGTCAGGCATGTGAATCCAATCCTCTTATTCAACATACTTTGAGATAAGATAACAAACATTACCATAAGTCTGTGTACATTACCGTAGCATTTTTTATACATGGTACCAGTGCCCAGGCAGCATGTGCTTGTATATCAGTAGAATTCTTCTTCAACAGTGACCAAATTAGTCTGACTGCATCATGCTTCTCCATCTCCTCCATGCACTGCAGGTCCCAGGCACACTCACCCAATACATGAGCTGTGTTTGCTAGTAACTCTTGGTTTGTTAGGTTTAGGAGCTCCACCAGGGGTTTGATACCTCCTGCCCTATGGATGGCTGCTGCATTGTGAGGGAGTTTAGCACACTCAGCTAATGCCCCAACTACATGCACCAACACCTTTAAAACAAATTTATGTTTAGTATTTATTACTAACCCGTTTTCTATGCCCTAGATTACAAATTTCACAAATATGAGTTTTTTTAAGAGATAACTGTTGATATAACACATTTCAACTGTTATGTAGCTGCATTGAAACTAGATTAACCCTTCGCACGCGGCATACAAATATATACCCAGCCTCTACTTTGCCTCAAACGCAATAAACTAAGATATCCGAAATTATATATTTCTGTCAATAGTATACATGATAGTTCTAGACATCAGTAGATAAGACATGATCTACTTCTTATTATCATGCCTTGTATTGCGCTCAAAACTAAAGTAATGTACTTAATGATAGGCATATTATTTATGTTATTATTAAAAAAGTGTTTTAAGAAAATCTGATAAATCTGAAAAAATTTGATAATCCGAAATGGGTTTGGTCCTAATTATTTCAGTTTACCGGGACTCTCTAGTATAAAAAATATGTTCTAAAATATGAAAAAAATAAAAAATATGTTAGTTTTATTAAATTGTGTTGAGTTAATTTGTTAAATTATTGAAATATACAAAACCCTTGTAGGGGTTATATTGACCCCACATGAGTATTAATGTCACCATGGGCCATGGGAGTACACAATTAAGCCTTCAGATAGTTTTAGAACAAAAATAAAAAAACGAGACTAAATTTAGAAACAAATAGGAAACACACAGAAAAACGCATATAAAAAATTAATATGGAATGATATTTTGTTAAAAACTGTAATAATACTCCATTTGCATATGAGTATTTCATTTTAATATTTGCGATGCAAGTATTCTATCTCTATCCCACATCTCTACGATCGGCGTCTTAATGATGAATAATGAATTTAAAATTATTGTAATTAAAATAAATATCTGAAATTAAAACCCTAGCAAGTTTGAGTTAGTTCAAAGTCCAGGTAGTTAAGTGAAATGAAAGAGTACAGTTAGTTAGTGAAGGAAAGAGTACAGTGAAGTAAGCTCAGTTAGTGAGTTAGTGGAAGCAGTTTGTTAACTGCAATTAATATAGTGAGTTGAAACTAATCACAAGACAAACACAATTAGTTGTGTTGTGGACTGTATTGATATACTGCTATCAATATTTACAGTGGATTGTTTTGTATATAGTGTGTTGGAATAAATTAAGTATTACATATTGGTGTAATGTGTTATTATTACTGTCCAATGGACTGTTATTAGACTAGTCGCAGCTTAAGTAATTTAATACAGTTCCCCTAAGTGATAGGGCGGAAATAGTAAGGTATCCCTACCATTCCTCCTTCAAATAGATCTGGCTATGACATTAAGGATACTTGTGCGCCTAAAACATCATATAATGTAATAGAACATCTACCCACCTTCAAAAATAATAAGTAATGATTGGTCCAGCCACACATTTATGAAGCTGTATCTACCCATCCTAGAATCATGGGGCAATGAGATATACAGATCTTAGATCTTATAATGAATTTTTTCTCAGTCCCAAATTAAAAAATGAAATTGATCATGTCTGATTATATTTATAAGGTGAGACAAAATCATGATAACCAACTTAATCTAGTACAATCATTAAATTAAGACAGTGAATGAGTTCACTGTTCATGGTTCATAATAATATTTCCAGTTGTATAAATGTGAGGAAAAGATACAGCGACCAAATTGTTCAAGAGAGCAAAATTAACTCTAACTTAATAAAATTTTTTCTTAAAGGCTTGTAGCAATATTATTTAATTTTGAACTCTGTCACAGAGCTAATTCAGGGTTCCGCTATCGTTCAGAACTTGCTTCTCCCATTTGTTTTGAATAAAATACAATATTAACTTGCATATTTAATGGAAGTCCTAAACGGAGGGCGTATCAACATGTTTAGTGAGTGAAAGCCTTGATTTGTGTCATCATGATGGGTAATAAGGTTCAATTACATTCTTAAATTTTTAATCATAGATTTATTGTAGTGTTTACACTTACAGTTTCATCATCATAAGAGAGGAGAAACACCAGTCTAGGAATAGTGTCCAGTTTATCAAATATTTCCACATTTTCAACACTGTAAGACAGCTTCCAGACAGCACCTGTAGCTGCTATCAAGAGTTCTTTGTCCTTTAGGGTGTTTTCTTGTTTTATCAATTGGACCAGTGGTGCCAATCCATCGTGTTTACGTACCAGTGTGCGGATCGTCTCACTTTCCGAATGCTGGAAAAATGCTTTATTTACTGAGAATAAAATCTTGTTATCATTTATTTTAGGACTATGCAATAAACACTATTTACAAAATGTACAAAGAAAGAAATGATTTGATTGCTATAAACAAACTGTTAAGAATGTATAGTATGGAATTAAAATGTAGGTGAGGAGGTAGATGAATAGTCAACATTTGTATGCATGAAAGTATAGTATGTGCAATGTGTCCCACAGCATATGTTGTGCTATTGACAATCCTGTCCATCCAGAATGTCTGATGTTGCCGGCCCTCCTGCATACCCAAGCTTGTACAACGTGTTTAATCATTAAGACACTGAACGGGTGGTTTTACCATCCTATACATAGACACATTTTGCAGCTAATGACCATCACTTTATTTCCTTTATTTCCTGATTTATAAAAACATTTCCATTTATTTATTTATTCCATTTCGATTCGAGTCTTCAAAGTTTGCTACTTTTACAAAGATTTTTAATTAAGGCTTGTTGGACCAACGACTTTATGTAAAGCCACAGGGTTAAAATACTTGTTGGTAACATAGAGATTCGAACCTGCACCAAATGTGAGACTAGCCACCACTACTTGCTCAACTACCATCAATTCTGTTCTATGATTAGACTGAAAAATCCCCTATTGTTATGATTATAAAAAAACCTCCTAATTGTAAAAACTTTACATGGACAGTAATAATTGATAAAACTAAAAATATATGAATTAAAAATTTACTATATTGAATAACAATTATTTGTATGATACATATTTTACTATCAAATATTAATTTGGAAAATTTTTATGTGAAATATGAGCAGATTTCAAATTTCTAACTTGCTTTATTGATAATAAAAATAATATTGATGTAATATGGTTGTGTGTCTTAAGCATTGGTTGCTTGACACCTAAATGCAGCCCTAAGAATCTAGGGTGCAAATCTGGTTTAGACTAATGCTATAGCCAGAAAAAAAATTGGGGAGGAATTCAGTTGGTAGTTGTTAGGTGATACTTTTAAAAAAGAAGTGTGGATAAACTTACGTGAATTAATAGTAAAAGAACATAGTATATTATTGTTGTGTAGAACTGCTGATTTACTCTAATAATCAGTGTGAATTATAAAAATATTAAACTTCCGTAAGAACCAAATTTTGTAAAAAAAAACCATTTTTTATAAAAAACAATAACCTACCGTACATTAAAATAACATGGCTTAAGTTGACTGTTGTATAGTAAAAAGGTAATTAGTTTTATAATTAAAATACATGTTACATGGTATTATCAAACTCATGGTTATTGGCCTGCGAAAAGCGCATGCCTGACAGATTTCCCCCCCCCCCTCACGCACTGTCATACGTTCTCAGTGCAGTCACTACTAGAAGTATGGATCTGTCATAACAACAATGATCCCACTTGCTACAGCATTTACATTGGATCTTTACTTTGATTACTGTGTTGTTTAATCAATTGAGTTATAATTGAGGTATTATTAATGGTTCAAATGATAGAAAAATTGCCAGTTTCGTGAAAATAATTAAATTTGTTCTAACCATAGTTAAAATATTTTACCGTAGTTGATTGATTATGTTTTGTACAGAACTATACCTTGCAGCTCACTGATGCTAGAGGGTAACTGTGGTGGGAGAAGTAAACATTCTCTCTCCTATACATGCCATTTAGTTTGAGTTTATGAATACGGACCACTTATTTACTTAATGAGATATATTTACATATTCCCCAAAAGATTATTATAAAATTTAGAAAAACAGAAACCTGCAAACATGGAATCTTAATAGTGTTCTTCTTAGATTTATCATCAATGATTAAAATTAGTTTATTATATGCCTATAAATATACGTGTGTGTATTCAAGAATGTAAGAATTCTAAAAAGGTAGTTAAAAATAGAACATGGTTACAAAATTCTCAGAAGTATTTCCCTAACAAGAAACGAATTAACTTAAAATATTCAGCATGTTCGTTATGAAAATGTTTAAAACTATGTTTTCCTCCGGACCATTGTCTAATTATATTAGAGGTTTATATTACCTTAAATTCCATCAAGTGGCCCAAGATGTTGTCAGATGGCGACCGGTTTCGACTACTTCATGTAATCATTTTCAAGCCGAAAATACATAAAATATTCACTCTTGTGAGGTCATCTTATGTCTTGAAAAATACATTTTTTTAAATCAATCTGCTTAAAAATATAACTGGTTATATTTTGTATGATGACCTCACAAGAGTGAATATTTTATGTATTTTCGGCTTGAAAATGATTACATTAAGTAGTCGAAACCGGTCGTCATCTGACGACGTCTTGGGCCACTTGATGGAATTTAAGGTAATATAAACCTCTAATATAAAACTATAATATTTATTTTACATTAATTTTCCATTTATTGTAATTAATTTAGAAGATAATTGTAGTTTATCTTAGTACAAATTTTATGAATATAACAACATTTCTTTATAGCTAAACGATTAATAAATAAGGGTTGATGCAGTTTTATGAACAAAAGTGATCTGACGACCACCTACCATCACATACGTCTGAGATGTCTATGTTGGATGGTATTCAAGGTTCAGATGTTGTGTACAGGAGATAACCGAGTGTCAGACTTCCCA
The DNA here is from genome assembly GCA_035578905.1 of Stictocephala bisonia. Classification (NCBI taxonomy): domain Eukaryota; kingdom Metazoa; phylum Arthropoda; class Insecta; order Hemiptera; family Membracidae; genus Stictocephala; species Stictocephala bisonia. The sequence goes on from JAQJVL010002494.1 coordinate 87,292, forward strand.
GTTAGCTGGAAGTCAGACCTACGTAATATCAGGATCGGATTTCACGTAAAGCTATAAATCCTATAGTTGCCCTGCCTATTGGGCTATTAATAAATAGTCCTTTCTGAGATAAGTCGAACTCAGATAGTAACAATGACTAAACTCATTCATCTTCACTCATAACACTCCTTCACCCCTCATATTCACCCATTTCTCTACGATCGGCGTCTTAGTAATGAATAATACATTCTATTGAAGTTGTCAGCACAAGGTCCTCACCAAATAAATTGAATAGCTTTTCTGTGGTGGTCCTAAGAATAGGTTCCTTTAAACACATAAATTACACATACAGAGAAGTCCTAGTTACAAAACAGATGATTTCATCATGTCATTCGTCATATGAATCATAAATTCATAGTCAGAATAGCACAATCTCTCTGTATTCTGATGATGCCAATGTAATTTTCTCAGGTAAATCTAAAAAATAATGAAATATCATCTTCTAAAGCTCTTTCAACCGCAACATTTTATTAATATTAATAATTTGCTTTTAAATAAATAATAATAAAAAAAAAACTAACCTCATTTCCTTCTCAACCAGGCAAACTAGAACTCCTTCGAAACCTCAAATCTTTATAGATACATATTCAATAGAACAGATCGATATAACAGAATTCCTTCGTTTGATAATAGACAAAACTTTAAGTTGGAATAAACACACAGAAATCATTTTAAAGAAACTGTCATCAGGATTGTATGCTTTACGCAGAATGACAAAGCTATGTAACCTTAAAAATTTAAAAAATATTTATTTTTCCTTTATACATTCACATATAGCTTATGGTATATGTGTTTATTGTTCAACTTCCAAATACAATCTTGATAAAATTCTTCTCATACAAAAAAAGCTATTATAATCATATATTAATTGAATCCGAGAGAATCAAACACACATTTATTTTCTGAACTTGGAATAATGACTGTGTACAGTCTGTATGTTTTTGAAACTATTAAGTATGTACACCAGCACTACACTGACTCTTTAACAAATAGTAATCATAATTATAACACAAGGCACTAAGTAATATCCGAAATACACAGATTAGAAACTTACAAAAAGACTACTTGTTACAGAGGAAAAACATTTATTAAATACCTGCCTAGGGAACTCACAGATGAAAAGGACAGTAAAAAATTCTTCACAAAGTTAAAATCATACCTGCTGAGTATACCAATATATTCACTTGAGGAATTGAGTAATTTTGGCAATACATACCTGCTGAGTTGACCAATATATTCAGTTGAGGAATTGAGTAATTTTGGCAATACATACCTGCTGAGTTGACCAATATATTCAGTTGAGGAATTGAGTAATTTTGGCAATACATACCTGCTGAGTAGACCAATATACTCAGTTGAGGAACTGAGTAATTTTTGCAATACATACCTGCTGAGTAGACCAATATACTCAGTTGAGGAACTGAGTAATTTTTGCAATACATACCTGCTGAGTAGACCAATATACTCAGTTGAAGAACTGAGTAATTTTTGCAATACATACCTGCTGAGTAGACCAATATATTCAGTTGAGGAACTGAGTAATTTTTGCAATACATAACTACTGAGTAGACCAATATATTCAGTTGAGGAATTGAGTAATTTTGGCAATACATACCTGCTGAGTAGACCAATATACTCAGTTGAGGAACTGAGTAATTTTTGCAATACATACCTACTGAGTAGACCAATATATTCAGTTGAGGAACTGAGTAATTTTTGCAATACATACCTGCTGAGTAGACCAATATATTTAATTGAGGAATTGAGTAAATTGAGTTTTCTCTCATACAATTTATATATTATTTATATTAGTATTTATATTTATACAAAAAACACTTGGAAACATACATATTTAACCATTGCAAAACTGATTTTGCAATGGTTAAATATGTATGTTTCCAAGTGTTTTTTTTTTTTTTATTGTTAAAAGACATATTTTACACAGATAATAAATATAAGGATTTCTTACCTTGAAGATAGCTAGAGCACATAACATTGTTAGCTGTGTACTACCCTTTTTGAACAACCTCACAATATCTTCCACTAAATCCATAGTTTGAATTCCCATTTGAAAGTGTGACTGAAAATGATATAAATATGACATATATGTATTAATTATATTAATTAATATAATTAAATATGACATATTATTTTTAATTAGATCTAAAAAGATAGTATTGCAAATTTTTCTTTAGTTTTAATTAAATTAGGGATACAACTTCCTGAGCTTTCCAAGCCGCAAAATATAAGATATAAGACACCAAGAAACATATCTGAAGTAATACTTTCACTAAATACAAATACTAAAATCGGTTGGTTAAAGGAATTACAAACAATAGGAATGTCACACAATACAATTTATTAAGAGATAAGTGCTCAAAATATAATACAAATAAATACAATTTTATGTCCAGCCTACATGTATGAAAATTAGCTGATTGTTGAAGAATGAGATTAACGTATACCAGATATAAGACCCCCCCCCCCACAAGTTGTAGGATGCTGCTACCTACCAGGGGACTAATTCCATTCTTTAATTTTGGAACAGTTAGAATGAAGAGGAAAGGATGTGACTACTGTTACGGTGCAACGTTGACTAAAGTTTTAAACTTTGTAGCCATATGTTTTGGCCACGTGTTTGGGGTGGTTTTAGTATTAGTCGAATGTATTGAGCTGGGCAGTATCAGCTTGTTGAATTAACTACTCTTTGTCCACAAAGTTAGTAGCACTGATGATCATGATGTTACTTACCATCTCATCAATAAAATAAGAACTGGTTGATGATAAGTATATAGCAAGCACGGAAATAAAAAAAAAAAGTATTGTGGGTTTCTGCAGAGTGCAAAAGTGAGGTCTTTAGAACTTGAAGGGAATGCTTTTGGGTATTTCAAGGATGGTTTACAGGTTTTGTAAACAATAAATAAATAAACAATCTAAGGCATTGTTTGTGGCAAATACAGCAAGAAAAGGAAAAAATAAGCTGGATAGTTTGGTCAGATGAAAAGAGTGGTTCTTGACTTGTTATAGTCACCAGCTAGAAAGGTTAACGGAGAAAAATAATACAGCAAGGCTGGATATGACATAAATAGAAAATGATGGTAGCAATAAGAGCAAAGTTACTATATAAATTTGAAGTCAGGTTGGAAGTTCTTTGGCAAATAATTAGTAACACTTAAAAATATTACATTTATATAGTACAAATGGTGAATGAGTTTCAAACTATAAATTATATTATTCAGTATTTTGAACTCTTTAAGATTGCAATTTACTCTGAATTGTCAAGTATTGCATGCCGCTAGGATTTGGTGGTGTGTCAGGTTGTATCTTTTGGGTAGGTGGATCTCGCACATGACGACTTTTCGTCTGTTAGCTCGCCCCTTCCTTCTTATTTGTTAATTTAGTGTGTCTTCTTTATTTGATCTAACGAAGACTTTGATATATATAATCACAAACTTCTTCTAAACAAATTGTTTTTATTTGGAATAATGGGTAAAGCTTTGGAATGAATCACTTAGCTAATTGGATAGAAAACATTTTTGAAATACCTTTTGTTGATGAATTTGGCTGCGTAAGCAAGAAGGTTTCAAAAGAAGTCATTGTAAAGACAGTTATAATACGAGGGCTGTTCGGAAAGTAACCTCCGTTTGCTCACTGTTTGGAAAGTAGAGGGGGTAGGGCTGCCATCTTGCGCTAGCATGCACGGCATGGCAGTGGCTGTACAGCCGTATTAGGGTGAAAGTTTTCCTAGCGCTAGTTTGTTTTCAGTCGCTTGTCGAAATGAGTGCTTTTCATGCAATAAAAATTCCTGCAAAGTGTGCTAAAGAATATTCAGCAGCAGCAAGTCATAGAGCACTTTGTGCTGTGTATGAGTCAAATGTAATGAGTGCAGGAGTTGTTTGGGAATGGGTTCACACATTTAAAAGTGGCAGAACAAATGTCAACAGGCCGTCTATGGTCACTGATGATCTGGTTGAGAAAATCAATGCAAAAATTCATGACAACCGACACTTCATCCTCTAGAACTTTTGGTAGAGTTTTGAGGACTGTTTTGTATGAGATAGTGACTGACAGGTTAGGCTACTGAAAGTTTTGTGCATGGTGGATACTGAAAATTCTGTCAGAAAACCACAAAACTCGAATGACAGAACGCATTTCACACTTCGCAACAATTTTTATTGCAGCACTCATTTCAACAAGCAACTGAAAACAAACTAGCGCTAGAACAATCTTCACTCTAATATAGCTGGATGCACACTGACCTGCCGTGCGTGCCAGCAGAAGATGGCGGCCATTCCCCTTCTACTTCCCCCACAGTCAGCAAACAGAGGTTACTTTCATAACAGCCCTCGTACTTACCTATAAATATTCTTATCTAAAAACCCTATGTTCTAAAAGGTCATTTTATAGTCTATAAAATAAAAATGATCCAAGAAGATATGATTCATGTCTGGCCGCGTTAAAAATGTGTTACAATATTGGCACAAAATGCACAAATATATTACAATACAAGTACAAAATGAACGAATATTATGGTGATCGATTTCGGTGAACCACGCTCACCTTCCTCAGACCAGAGAGATTCACAAAAGAATGGAAAATGGTGGTTCAACAACTCAATTTATAGGCCTATGATCCCGTGACCCCATTGGCTGGAATCGTCAAAATGGCAGCTGCTGTGATATTATTGGTTAATTCCTATTGGCTGTTACTTCTCTTCTTTTATTCGCTGAAAATACATTATTAAAAACTATTTCGGAATCAAAATTAACCTGTTCATTCATTAATTTATAATGATCCTTACGTTTTTTCTTTAAAAATAAATAACTCTTCCAAGCATTCATAATACAACCCTTCTTACAAACTTTTAGAATATCTACATTTTCATCTATTTTATTCAAACTGTGGGTACAATTCAGAGGGTGTTTAGCTACATTAGATCTTTCAGGTTTTTTATTTTTAAGAGCAGAGACATGGTTTTTATATCTTTTGCTAAAATTTACAGTCTGACCTAGGTATGTAAAACATATTACAATCATTATAGTTAATCCTATATATTCCTGAATTATTGAATTTATCTTCACTTTCAATATTCGGATGTAAAATGTTGGACATACAGTAGTATTACAAGTCTTAAAAGGTACTGATAAATTGAATTTCTTAAATCTATTACCAACTCTTTGTGTAAGTGGTCGATTGTAATGGAGGGATACTTACTTCTTTTGTTCTTTATCGGATTTTTCTTTTTTATGTGTTGTTCATTTTTCGTCTCGAATGTTATGTACCAACACGTAAAAATGTGTGTGAGAAAATACACTGAATTGCCTGTAAGGTTGGACTTCTTTGGTTTTAATACAAACATAATGTAAATGATTTAGACACAATGTTTATTGTTTACTCCACGATGTTGTTCAAATAATTTTAAATAAAGACTGCGATTTGCAAGTTTGTGATTACATTGAATATTCTATTTAGTTAGTGTAATTTATTTTATTTACATTTTAGTGCTTACAATGTAAGCAATGTGTAAGAAATGTGAAAAGGAAATTATTCCACCAAAGGAAGCCTTGAATTAAATGTAAGGACTGCTCTAGTTTGTTTCACCCATTTTGTTCCGGCGATTCCATGAAGAAACCTACGTGCAATAACTGGAGATGTGAGGACTGTGCTACTGAGTGCTCCAGCTCCGGGAGTCGAGCTAGTCAACGAGATGTCTAGAACAGCTATGGACAATGCTGTTCTAGAGGATATTGCTTCCTTCTGTAAGAAAACCAACGAGCGCTGGGACCAACAGACTGTCAAACTCAACCAAATGCAGTCAAATATTAATAATAGTTAATATTATAAGTGACATGCATGCTATTTATATATTTATTGATGTGCATTTCACTTGTTATTAAGACCTTTTTTTATTTATTTGCAAGGCGCTTGCATGCTATTTATATATTTATTGATGTGCATTTCACTTGTTATTAAGATCTTTGTTTATCTATTTGCAAGGCGCTTGCATGCTATTTATATATTTATGGATGTGTCGGCACTGGTGGCGCAGTGCTGTAACCCAGCTAAATGGGGACAAAGTGTTTGGGAGATTGTAGGCGATAGGTTGGATGCTCGGTCCTCATAATACCGACATGGCGTCTGCTTGATGGTTGCTATAGGTGTGGACACTACTAGAGAAGTCTGGGGTGTCCATGTTGGGTGGTAATCATTGTGCGGATGTTGTGTGATGGAGATAACTGACTATCAGGCTTGTCAATTAGCTGAAAATCAGACCAGCACTACGTGGTTCGGATTCCACGTAAGGCTGTAGGTCCCTTAGTTGCCCTGGCTATTGGGCTATTAATAAATTGCCCTTTCTGAGGAACAGTTGAACTCAGTTAGTAACCAGACTACACTCATCCACACTCATCCTACACTCGTATAACCATTCATATTCGCCTTAAAATACCAACAACGTTGTGTCGGCGTCTCATATGTAAGAATAAGAAAAAGAATAAGAATATGCATTTCACTTGTTATGAAGATCTTTGTTTATCTATTTGCAAGACGCTTGCATGCTATTTATATATTTATTGATGTGCATTTCACTTGTTATTAAGACCTTTGTTTATTTATTTGCAAGGCGCTTGCATGCTATTTATATATTTATTGATGTGCATTTCACTTGTTATTAAGACCTTTGTTTATTTATTTGCAAGGCGCTTGTATGCTATTTATATATTTATTGATGTGCATTTCACTTGTTATGAAGATTTTTGTTTATCTATTTGTAAGACGCTTGCATGCTATTTATATATTTATTGATGTGCATTTCACTTGTTATTAAGACCTTTGTTTATTTATTTGCAAGGCGCTTGCATGCTATTTATATATTTATTGATGTGCATTTCACTTGTTATTAAGACCTTTGTTTATTTATTTGCAAGGCGCTTGTATGCTATTTATATATTTATTGATGTGCATTTCACTTGTTATGAAGACCTTTGTTTATTTATTTGCAAGGCGCTTGTATGCTATTTATATATTTATTGATGTGCATTTCACTTGTTATGAAGATTTTTGTTTATCTATTTGTAAGACGCTTGCATGCTATTTATATATTTATTGATGTGCATTTCACTTGTTATTAAGACCTTTGTTTATTTATTTGCAAGGCGCTTGCATGCTATTTATATATTTATTGATGTGCATTTCACTTGTTATTAAGACCTTTGTTTATTTATTTGCAAGGCGCTTGTATGCTATTTATATATTTATTGATGTGCATTTCACTTGTTATGAAGATTTTTTTTATCTATTTGCAAGACGCTTGCATGCTATTTATATATTTATTGATGTGCATTTCACTTGTTATTATTCTAAGGTTGTGTCACTCCCATCATTAAAATTGAGTAGTACATTCACCTATTGCTATCCATTATATATTATCTATTGCTTGTTCGTCTGTTTGCTATCCATGGTATATTTATTTATTGTAGTATTATCTACTGTTAAGTTCTCCAGCATGTATCAATAGCATTGTAAGACCTTTGTTGTGCATCACAATGTTGTAAAACTGTAAAAAATGGCTATGCTGTTAAATAAATAAATAGTGTGAAAGCATCAGTGTGAGAAGCTATAGACAGAAAATGTGCAACTACTCAAGGAGGTTAAGGTTTTGAAGCGTGCTGTCTCTGATCTAGAACTACACTCACATAAAAATAACATTCTAAAAACTGGGGTACCCGTTAGTGTAAAAGAGTCCATCATGGTAATTTTAGAATGTATCGCTATGCTCCTAAACATCAATTTTCAGCACAAATTCAAATTCAAATTCAAAATAACTTTATTTCCTTTTATGCAAATGTACAATGTTACAAAAATTGGACTGTATACATAGGAAAAAAATACTCTTAAATTAACCATTTAACATGTGAAATACCAATACAACTAAAACACACAACTCCTTAAAGATTAACTTTAGAATTTAGATTTACAACTGGTCTACTAATACTGTTAAAGAAAAGAAAAAAGGTGGAAACTAGGACCGTTATGCGTGGGTTTTGCTGTATTGCTGAAATTGTTAGAGTATTGCTAGTTTAAATTTAGTAGAAAAAAAAAGTGTATGGAAATAAGCCTACATAGGCAATGCTGCCTGTGCGTAGGCTTGAGTTGCTTATCAGTAGAATAATATTTTCACTAATTTATCCAGTGTATTTAAAATTGTAAAAGAATGTTGTTTATGTTTTTTTTTTTTTTACTAGTTCTGTATACCATCTCATTTTCTTTTTTAACTATTTGTTTTGAAAATTTGGCAATGTTAAGTAACTCTGCTATATTCAAAAATGCTTTATTACAGCACAAGCACAAGAGAAAAAAAAAAAAAAAGAAAGAAAGAAGGAAAAAAAGTTAATATATGCCTACAT
>JAQJVL010002495.1:0-64891 GCA_035578905.1 Stictocephala bisonia
ACCCCTCCACGACGTGCACAAATAATTCATTCATTCTAGAAAACAATAATTATATAGATTAGAGAACAATGTAAGTATCACATAATTGTAATATTAAGCTTAAATGCTTTAAATTAAATTTATAAAACAATTTATTTTAAAAACAGTTACAAACTTTTATAATACTATAACGAAATTTTACCAAACGAACCTTGCAATCGGAGAAATATTTTCCTGACACACCTTCTAGTTCTTCAGAAACAGCTAGATGTATTGTAGTTTGTGCTCCCTGTACTAAATCCTTAAAACAAAGTAATTGAAATGCATGAATTACGATTGATAACAAATTAAAAATATTTTAAAAAACATTTGCACTCAAAAAATATATCTCTTAAATGAATAAGTAATTTCAGTTACACATAGACAAAAAATATTTTTTTGTTTGTGTCATTAAAATAAATAGTTTATAAATTATAAACGTCATTGATAACAATTCATTTACATGGACAGATTAATTTTTATTTGAAGATCAGACATGAATAAAAATTGACAATTATATTACCAAATATACTAAATGTATGCTTTGGATATATAAAAACATTCTATAAACTCAAAATTTCATACACTAAATAAACATGGTTCACCTGACGATAATATTATTCTAGGCCTTCCATACGGCAATCACTCATGATAGTACTTTCTATACTGAACCATTCTATTAAGTAGAGGGGTATATACAAAAGCTTTGTAAATACGTTTTTTTTAAATTTTTCTTATTTTCAAATAGTTTTTTAATTAGCATAATACGTGTTGGTATATACACAGTACAAGTAAACGTCACACAACAAAAATTTATTACAATATAGCACAAAATGCACAAATATTATTGTGATCGACTTCGGTTAACCACGCTCAACATAATATTTGTGCATTTTGTGTTTATATTGTAATAAATTTGTGTTGTGTGCCGTTTACTTGTACTGTTTATTTTCAAGTAGTTTTCTACAACAAGGAAATATGCTTTGATTCGTTCCTCCATTAAACTTAAAACTACATTAACGTCTCACTTTACACCCATGAGTATCCCCCCAGCCTTAACCAAAGTTTTTGAAAGCACATTCTTTCATAATTATCTTTCTACGAGTGATATGATTTCTTAATTTCAGTCAGATATTCAATCCAAGCACAATAACTTCTTTTTTCAAAATTACTTATGTGTCATGTGATGGAAAAAAATTAACTAAACAGTGCATCTTCTTTTTTTATAAAGCATTTGATTGTAATTTTTACCCTTTTATTTTGATAAAGTTAAAAAAATAATGAATTTAAATTCATAATCATTATTCTGTCTGAGTTGAATACTATTTCACCGGGCGTTGCACTATGTAAGGACTAGGGATGGCGAGTCTGACTGGTAACTCATCTCTTGAGGGCCCCTCAGGGATCTGTTTTGGGACCATTGTTGTTTCAATTTATAGATTGATGATATAACTAGTGACATAAACAACTCTACATGTTCCTAATACGCTGCCTATCTACAAATATATTAATATACCCTTAAAAAGGATTCTGGTTAAAGTTTAACTTATGAGTGATGAAGTTGATGCCACGAAGTTCCCACGTTCCCACTTCTGGGAAAACGACACAGAGCTATACTGAATTGAAAAGATAACATTAATTGTTATTGCATACTTTAGATGGTTTAATAATTTGAACGTGAATACTTTTCTTGGATTAAAATTTAATAGCCTACCACTGTATTACTGTGACAAAAGTAAATCTCTTAGGCTCACCATGAACAATACATTAACTTGAAATGATCAAGTTATTATGGCACGCAACAGGAGTTTCGTGTTCACAATACGAAATTCAAATATATTTATTACTTGCGAAAAATTACAATTTGTACTAGCAGTTTATATTTATCCCTCTAGCTTAAGGCTAATTGAGAGAAAAACTATACTTTTTTACAATTATGGTGTTACAATTACATGTGAAACATATTTTTACACATATAGTACATTTTTTGTGGGAACTTCCTTAAATCAAAAACAATACAACAGTAAATTAGATAACAATAATTATAAACATTTTAAATAAATAAAAAACAAACAATGGGATAAATGTAACATTGGACTATTATATACAACAAAACAACTCAATAAAACCTTTAGAATCAACAAAAAACAAAAACAACAAGAAACCAGTTTTAAATCCTGAAATTTACAAACAAAATTATACTAAAAAAAAATTATTAAGTACGTGAAATAATTCAATAAAAAATAAATCATACCATGTTTTTCTCGCCTATCGTTCAAAGACACAAAAACAAAATCTTAAACTAAAGGTTAATAATTTTAAAAAGGTTTGTTATCTTTCTGATTCATAGTTTCTTGTGGTATGCAGTGAATCCATCGTTTATGGTAAATATGGTGCTGGTTAAGAGCCTTGTTTTGCTACTCTTTAATTTCTTATCAATTACGTCACTGTTAAGCTCTCGGACAGCTCGCACAACATTCCTAACGCATTAATGGCGCTCCCACTTACGCTGCACATGCGTGTCTTCAACCCAAGCTTCACATAAGTACGATGGAGACGCTCCTGCACATTACTATTCACATAAGAACAAGCTGTTTACCTGCCAAAATAACCTAACTTGCATGTTCGTAGATTCTGACCGTCATCAGCGACTGTGACACATAAAATGCCAACTTGACATTTTTTACTCACAGTCACTCTTTGCCAGACTAATCACATAAACAACAGATATCCTTCCAAACATTTTTGTATGAACTGTCATACTTTTATTTACCTTTTGCATTGGCTTAGATATGTAATCAAGAAACTTCCACCAAAGAGGACCCTGCTCGCAAATAGGTGTATTTATTGCTCCAGGGTGTAGACAGTTTGCCGTAACTCCTGCAACAAGAATTTGGCTGTCTCAACAATGCAATACGTTTAAGCATTTTTTTATTAGTTGCTTATGTAAACTAGTTTTTTCTACGCACATTTTTAAAAATATGAACATAATACGTATAATGCAAGTAATTTATAAAGTAATTTAACCACATAAAAACTGGAGATAGATAAAAAACTAGTGACAAATAAATAAACAAATAACATTTTATTGTCTTTGTAAATAAATCAAAAAGCTATTTACCAATACTTATTTATAATTATGTAATGTAATAGTTCCTGTAGTATAAAGTAAATGTATGTATCCAATTTTTTTCTTAATAAATACTTTTTTATCATTTTCTGTAAATTGAATCTTATTTCAGATTTCAGGTATTGGCCATTTAATTAGGTAAATATTAAATTAAAATTTATAATTTTTTCAGTAAATTCTTCTATAGAGTACAGTTCCATCTCCAATAATATTTCTTGAAACATTTCAAAGTCATATTTTGTACGTTAATTGGTAAAGTTTTGAAAAATCGTTCTCCAATTTGGTAACAGTTTTATTTTAGAGATTTAGATAGTCTGCAACTTGTCAAAAATAAATTTTGGTCATGGATAAAACCTTAGAATTTTATATTTTAGTTAATAACTATGCCCCATTCATTACGATTGAAAGATTATAGTGAATTCACGAAAGAGCTGTTAGTGCAGATCTGTAGCCTAATAATTAATTTGTATGTAGATTGAACCATTTCATGTTGAAACACGCAAACAAGGAACATGCATTGAAATGCATATATATATATATATATATAGTTAATGTATCTCCTGGTGGTGAGTCAGGGAGACAATCAAAATTGAAATAGATGAAAATTCTGTGTTTTATATATACGCATATATACATAATGTATCTATTGTTTTTTCAGTTAAACTACAGTACTTAACTTGTCTCTCAAGGTGGACCAGTTAAAATATACTAAGGTAGCATTTTAACAATATAAAGTATTTAAATGGACGACTTTGGGTGTTTTTCTTTGCCCACTCTCAAGGCCTGTATTTGCTTATGGCTAATCAATTCATGGTCGAGTTTGGAACTTGTAGGTGATTTCCACGACTGATTTATGTCGCTGACTGATGATGCCTTTCTATACTTACCTACCTGATTACATGCCTATTGATGGAGAAAGGTCGTGAGTTTCACCTATAGATTTCCACGACTGGTTTATGTCGCTGACTGATGATGCCTTTCTATACTTACTTACCTGATTACATGCCTATTGATGGAGAAAGGTCGTGAGTTTCACCTATAGATTTCCACGACTGGTTTATGTCGCTGACTGATGATGCCTTTCTATACTTACCTACCTGATTACATGCCTATTGATGGAGATAGGTCGTGAGTTTCACCTATACATTTTTCTGGCGTTGATTACTTAAAGAAATTATTCCTCGTTCATTTGATTTTATCTTATGACTAAAGTAAGTACTGTTTAAATTATTTAATATTTAAACAATTGCTTTCTACTTTTGATTTTATTTCCATAAGACATTGTTTATTGTTCTTACATTCTTACATATGAGACGCCGACACAACGTTGTTGGTATTTTAAGGCGAATATGAATGGTTATATGAGTGTAGGATGAGTGTGGATGAGTGTAGTCCGGTTACTAACTGAGTTCAACTGCTCCTCAGAAAAGGCAATTTATTAATAGCCCAACAGCCAGGGCAACTAAGGGACCTACAGATTTACGTGGAATCCGAACCAGGTAGTGCTGGTCTGATTTTCAGCAATTGACAAGCCTGATATTCAGTCATATCCCCACACAACATCCGCACAATGATTACCACCCAACATGGACACCCCAGACTTCTCTAGTAGTGTCCACACCGATAGCAACCATCAAGCGGACGCCATGCCGGTATTAAGAGAACCAAGCATGGAACCTATCGCCTACAATCTCCCAAACACTTTGTCCCCATGTAGCTGGGTTACAGCACTGCGCCACCTGTGCCGAAAAATATTGTTATGTATAAAAATGTTTATTAGATTTGTGGCTGGCTTTGAAAGCTATACGATATGTATATAATAAGTACTGTCATCCTCTACACTATAAATTACGTATATGATTAACTATTATTTCAATGGTCTCATATCCTTTGATCATTAAATATTGTCAACTTGGTTTGTTTTATAAGTGACCACTGAAAATAACCATGCTCAGAAGATGTTCTAAATAATTTTATTATGAAGTTCCTTGTATTAGCAAATTAGATCGATTAATAAACACGGTTGGCCGTGACCTAGTCCCGGTATTTGACTGTAGTCAAGATTCACGACAGGTTTCATATAAAAAGTAGCATTTTTATAAAAAGAGTTTTAGGAAAAATAGTCCCTGATCTACAAAGAACGATCTCTACCCACCACCTACATTCACTTCCTGGTTTTACTTCGGTCACACTAAACACAACACTTTGTCCAACAACCCACCTACCACAGCCTCATCCAGATTCCTCTTCCCATGTCTTCTACACACTTCATTTTGTGGCCAGTTATTCTACTCATATACAGTAATACGTAAGGATAGATAAATATAGTTTTAAATATTTATGAAAAGAATTCCATCTATTTTACTTCGAATAACCAACTGTTAAGTTACAACTCACAATGACATGACTGTAGTCATTATTTCCTGTAATTCTACTTCTTACTGTAATTATTACCTCACTTATGTGGCTTACCCGATCCTCTAAGTCGTCTTGATAACTCTCTAGTTACAAGCACTTCGGCATACTTGGTTGCACAATAAAACTGGACCCGGTATATTTGTTTTAGCTTGCTTGGGTTTTCAAGGCTCAGTCTTCCAAGGTAATGCATTGCAGATGACACATATATTATTCTACTTTTTCCAGTCTTCTTCATTAAATCTGAAAAATAATCAGTTATATTTACGAGAGTTTCACTACAGTATTAGGTAAGCAGATGATCAGGTATTCGAAGACCTAAAAGACGTAAAAATTAATAACTGTAAAAAAATGAAATACATTTTTCTGAATTGCATTTGTGTCGAGTTTTATAAGTAGCTGCAAAGCTATCTATATTTATTATTAATTTAAATTATATAAATAAAGTTATTATTCATATTTTCAAACAAATATGTATAACAATATTAAGGCAACAATTGTTCAAATAAAATGTATAGGGGTCCAATTATAATCAATAAGAAGGCTGAAGGAATCTCAACTCAATGTTGAGTGTATCATTGGTTAATTGAAGATACTGTACTCAATAAAGTGATTTGAAAATCCCACACCTAACTATGTTGTTTCTCAATATACCTAAATTTTACTGTATTCTTTGATTTTAAGATTAATTCTTCTCCCACTCTTAATAATTTTGTCCGAATGGTTCCTGGTCACGTGTAACATAACATGAAAACTTAACAAAACATAAAACTAAAAACGTACCATAAAAATACCAAATTAAACTGAACTAAAATAGTGAAATAAGTAAACTTAGTTGATTAACCAAAATAAATGCTTGAAATCTACTTATTATAATACGAATGAAGCAAATCACAACAATTATTATTGAAGAACTTTTAAATATCCGTTTAGCAACTACCTTGAAGCCTCCTATTTTTTATATTCTTGTTAGTATCTTTTCTAAAGCTTTTTGATTGAATATGACTAACAAATAGCTAAATAATAATAAGTATATTAGCTTGTGTGTATAAAGATAGGTAGCACAACTAATATATGGGATATAAATCTTAGATTAACCGGCAGAAACACATAGATCATTATAGTATGATTTATGTACAAATGGAGTCTAAAAAGATAAAAATTAATTAGGTGCACTAAAAAAGGAATTCAACATTAACTTTGTCTGAACAGCAGCATATAGCTTTCTTAAAACTGAGTTGTTATTGGAAAACACCAGTCTCACTAAAAAATACCTTAGTGAAAGCAACTATTCCAATTGATGGTGGGTTTCAAATTTCAAAATACAACTTGGTTGTAATTTGCAGACTGTTGGTTGATATGCAGATAGAACCATGAGTGAAAATTAAGATGGTGGAGTGGATTTGGTTAGTCAGATGATTCTTCATTGGTCAGAACTTTCTAGAAGAATGGCTTGTTTAACTCTTTCTGGGGAAATGGAAAACTCTTTTTATCTAACTCCTTCTAGAAGAATGGCAAACTGTTATTGTCCAACTCTAGCTGGAAGAATAGCAAGCTCTTATTGTCCAAATATTTCTGGAAAAATGGAAAACTGTTACTATCTAAATATTTCTGGAAGAATGCCGAACTGTTACTGTCGAACTCTCTCTGGAAAAATGGCAAGCTCTAATTGTCCAACTCTTTCTAGAAGAATGGCAAATTATTGATTAACTCTTTCTGGAAGAATGGAAAACTCTTATCATCTAACTCCTTCTGGAAGAATGGCAAACTCATACTGTCCAACTCTTCCTGGAAGAATGGCAAACTGTTACTGTCCAACACTCTCTGGAAGAATGGCAAGCTCTTTTTAACCAACTCTTTCTGGAAAAATTGCAAACTGTTACTGTCCAACACTCTCTGGAAGAATGGCAATATGTTACTGTCCAACACTCTCTGGAAGAATGGCAAAATGTTACTGTCCAACACTCTCTGGAAGAATGGCAAAATGTTACTGTCCAACACTCTCTGGAAGAATGGCAAAATGTTACTGTCCAACACTCTCTCGAAGAATGGCAATATGTTACTGTCCAACACTCTCTGGAAGAATGGCAATATGTTACTGTCCAACACTCTCTGGAGGAATGGCAATATGTTACTGTCCAACACTCTCTGGAAGAATGGCAATATGTTACTGTCCAACACTCTCTGGAAGAATGGCAATATGTTACTGTCCAACACTCTCCGGAAGAATGGCAATATGTTACTGTCCAACACTCTCTGGAAGAAAGACAATATGTTACTGTCCAAATCTCACTGGAAGAATGGCAAAATGTTACTGTCCAATACTCTCTGGAAGAATGGCAATATGTTACTGTCCAACACTCTCTGGAAGAATGGCAAAATGTTACTGTCCAACACTCTCTGGAAGAATGGCAATATGTTACTGTCCAACACTCTCTGGAAGAATGGCAATATGTTACTGTCCAACACTCTCTGGAAGAATGGCAATATGTTACTGTCCAACACTCTCTGGAAGAGTGGCAATATGTTACTGTCAAACACTCTCTGGAAGAATGGCAAAATGTTACTGTCCAACACTCTCTGGAAGAATGGCAATATGTTACTGTCCAACACTCTCTGGAAGAATGGCAATATGTTACTGTCCAACACTCTCTGGAAGAATGGCAATATGTTACTGTCCAAAATGTTAAACTATATTACTGTTCAGCTCTTTCTAGTAGAAGGGAAAACTATTGATGTTAAGCTGATTTCTGGGTGAAAGTGTAACATGTTAACTCTTTGGCCCATTCGTGAAAAGAGAAATCTATTAATTTTGTACTGATTTTGAGTGATATTACAAAATGTTAACTTTTCAGCTCATTCTGTAAGAAAGGAAACTATTAATGTTAAGCTGATTTCTAGGTAAAAGCGCAGTGTAACATGTTACCTTTTGAGCTTAATTTTTGAAGAAGGGAAACATCAACTTTGCGCTAATTTCTAGGTGAAAACGCGTTGTAACATGTTAATTTTTCAGCTTTTTGTGGAAGAAGGGAAAACTATTACTGGTAAGCTGATTTATGGAAGAAGTACAAACTGTTACTGTTCGTATCTTTATGTTTGAAGGACAAGTGTACTGATCAGCTCTTTCTAGAAGAATTACATAATGGTAAGCTGCAGCTCTTTTTGGAAGAATTTCACACCGATTTGGAGTACTTTAGAAAAACCGACAAGGAGGAGTGTATGGTAGAGTTGTTAAAATGCTTTCCTGGTGCTATAACTACGTAGTGGCTGGTGTCACAACAAGGATATATATTTTCCGGTGTCAATTGAAAAATCTAAATAAGCTACACTATTTACAATATCACCAGTATTAAGCCCAAGCTATGATGACGAAATCTTCAGAGGTATACCTAAGATAGGAAATTTTGGATATAACAGTACTTTAGAAGATACCACCTGTTCTACGCTCACATTTGGTGTTAAGTAGAAGAGAGGACTTTATAGTTCTAACTTCATCCACAAACAAAGACGATTTTCATTTCATTTATCTCATATTCAGCTTAGACCACCCGATACTGAGTTTACGTCTTTTTATAATATAATCTGATCATTGTAGTATGGGAAGGTGACCAAGACATTCAAATAGAGATCTTTTTTATGATTAGTAAACTATTTTACATATTTACTTGCTCTATGATGCTTATGTGTTACCTATTAGTAGATGAGTGAGTAGAAAGGGTCCAAAGTAGTTGGTTGCCCAGACAATGTTGATACCGTCCTCTGTTGTGTCATCTCCGGTTAACAAGCCTGCATTATGGATAAGAACGTCCAGCCTGGGCTCATTCTTGTTGACCTCCACAGCGAACTTTCGAACAGAACTCAGGACACTCACATCTAGCTGCATTACCACTATGTTGTCGTTCCTTGTTGCCTCTACTATCTTTTCTGAAATAAAGAATTTTTTTCAATTTTATAGTAAACTTAGAACATTTATAAAATTGGGAGGTAAAATGAGTACACTACCATATTAAATTATTTTGATTTATTAAAAATTCTACATATACACATTCTGATAATGGTAGAGAGCATTTTACACTTGCACCAGAATGTTATTTAGCACATTTTCGTAATATGTAGGCGTTGAGATCATAATTAATTGTTATACTCACACCGACGTAAGTGCCAGACGTATAAACCCCAATTTATTTGACTGAAATAATCAAAGAAAAGCTGACGTAAGTTTCATTCCGTACGCTCGTGACATCACAGTCAACCGTGTCTGGAATGAACCAATCTTCGGTTTCTTACGACGACGTTAATGTGAATGAACACTATACAAGAGGGCCAGGAGTTTTAAGGCTCCAAAATATCACTTAAAAATGACAATATTGTCAAGATTATGTAGATTGTATAGTAATAATTTTATATTTATAAGTATATATTAATATGCCCAATAGTGGTGGTTAAGAAACACGAAAGAAATATTTTTAATTCAGATGGTAATTTGTGCTACCTTTAAACACATACTGTTATATGTCTATCGATGTCATTTTTATACAAATAACTTAAACAAAGAAAGCATGATTTATAATTATACACAAGGTCAACTTACTCCTAACTGCATTTGCCTTTTCCACATTCCTACATGCCATTATCAGCCTGGCCCCTCTCCTAGCGAGTTCCAACGCTGTGGTTACTCCAATGCCTGAAAGAAAATGATTGAATCGATAAACAAAACCTTTTTAAAACTAAAAATATAATAATAATTTGAAATCGTTATTCTTGCAGTTGTGTAAACGACATAGTGATGACAGACATAACCACCCATCCAGCGTACGTCTTGATACTTCACCCACACACTCCACGCACGTTCTGAAGTGACGTATTCACAATTAAAAATTACGTATTTAATATCATATCGTATAGTGGAGGAAGTGGATTATATAATAATGAAATTAAAAACAAATAGCAATTTTTCCACAGTAAAACAGTTTTCCAACAATATTTGAAATATTTTTACGTTTTACAAAATAAATATATATCTTTTAAATGAAATCATTTATATATAGATACAGTAAACATACTGTGGATATAACTTAAATAAAACATATAATCACAAGATTGAACATTTTCTTTTATATTTTATATTTTTGATGGTGTTTAGATAGGCCTATAAGTTTCATGTAAACTTATAAAATGACTCATAACTGAGTCAAATAAATTCTATTCAATCTTAATTGGATAGTTAGCATTTTTGTTCATGAATATACATTCAGTTTGTATTCTCTGTTTAAAGAATGGATAATTATCTCACCGGTAGTTCATTATATAGTCCACGTTAATTATTTCAACAGTAATGTGTTAAAAAACGTTAGTTGCAAGTTTAACGCTAAGTTGCACTGTCAGCATTGGAAAGTCAACTTGTTTCAATTTCTACCTTTTTGGTGTTATTTTTCTGGAGCTTTGCAAGCTTTAAAAATACCCCAAGTAATATAATTTCCACTTAGACATTACTAGAACAACTATTACAGCAAAAAAATATTACAGACGTAATATTGTTGCTCAAATGCTGTGGCGCTCACTGAGTTTGACAACGAGGGAGTGAGTGGGGCAGATTCAAACCTAACCTTGAAAAATGATTATTGCTAGAATTACTGCAGTACTCACGAAATAAATCGATAAGGTCCAGATTACAGTTGAGGAATGTTATAAGCACTTAATTAAGTATCACTAAACAATTGCACGCTTTGAATAATACTAAAAAACTACCTTAATTAATTAAAAACTCAAGAGCGTAACGATGACTATATTCAAAGGTAGGGGTAGGCAGCAAGCCTCAAAGAAAAATGTATTAACAGGCTTTGCTATTAATTAAAAGTACCTCTATCAAAAGGTAAAATAGTAATTTTATGACATTTATTAGTATGGTTAATGATGAATTTGACTTTCAGGAATAAGGATTGATCCTTACCAGAAGTGCATCCCGTCAGTAGAACAGTCTTCCCTTCCAGGCGAGCTTGACTCTTGCACTCGCCCGACGTGAGGTAGGCAACAGCCAGTATACAACACCAGACCAAAGCCAGAATAACTGTTAATTCCAGTAGAAAGGATCCTAGACATGTCACCCATGATGTGTTCATATATAATCTGAAACAGAACTGATACCATCAATTAGTTTATCTTACAAAATCTTACTTAAATCAACAAATTGTTTAGTACTGAGTGAAACAAAAGATTAAGTTGAATGATGAAACAATTACTACTAACAAATTGAGCTGAAATATTGGACATATTATTTCGGTGATAATGTACTTGGTGTATGATCCTAAACATAAAATAGGTCAATTAAGGGTGTTCGTCCAGGCGTCCAGTTTAACGCTCTAATGAACTTAGTGTAGATTTTATCGCAACTGCCGCTAAGAGTAGTAAAGATCCTGACTCACTAATGAACAAGCAATGTATTCCCCTCTCTCCCCCTATTTTCCCCTCATGGCCCCCGCTCCGCAAATTCGACAGATGGACATAACTCCCTCATTTATAGTAAACTCTAGCAATTAATTATATATATATATATATATATATATTTATACGGAGATTACAATTTGGACTGTTCAATGCAATTAGGACTGCTTCAGTCCAGATTGTTTTCTCTTTACAGTAAACAGTCCAAAATGGTATAGCTGTATAAAACAACAAGATACGATACTATTTCATGAATTGGAAATAATTATTTGGGTTAAAATGCATTGACCACTTCAATAGTTTAGTATTAATAATTACCATGGAAACAATTTGTAAATTTGCAATTATTATTGTCACTACTAAAGAAATCTTAGTTTTACGATTTTTGGTCATAATAAATATTTTAAGTGAGCTGTATATTTCAAAAAAAAAATGTTATCATTTTTATTGTAATAGTCGCCAATTAATGTAGTTATATAAATAATGACGGGTCTAATGACAGGGCTTGTTTCCCATGGCCTCCACGGTCACCCGACCTAACGCCGTGTGATTTCTATCTTTGGGGGTTTATTAAGGATCGTGTGTATGTGCCTCCACTGCCAGCCGACCTTCCCGAATTAAGACACAGGATTGAAACAGCTGTTGCAGAAATTACTTATGAGACACTCATCAAAGTTTGGGAAGAACTCGTATATCGTCTTGACGTATGCCAAGTGACAAATGGTGCTCACATTGAACACTTGTAGGCTATTATGTGAAACTGTTTGAGTTTCTCTTTTATTTGATATATCACTTGTGACTGTACGTTTGATGTATTAAATATTATTACATGTTAAAATCTCTATTCTTTTTGAAACACCCTGTACCATATGGGAACCTTTTAGCTAACTATTCAAATACAATAAAGGTGCTCAGTATTTCGGTCACTACACTAGGTCCCCCCATATGTAAGACCGAGATCCTGGACAAATGGACAATGTTATGTAATAGAGCTAAGCGGGTAAGGAAAAAAGTTATATTCATAGTTAGTATTGATTGACCATGTTTTCTCTACCTAGGCTTTTGCTTACTATATTATTTTTTTAACGTGTTTGATTGTTACAGTGATGGTTTTTAACATGGTAAAGTATTCGCCATATTTAATTTGCAACAAATTCAAATGTTTAATATAATTTTCAGTTTGAATGTAGAGTTATATCGTTTCACCTCAAGAACAAATTATATTTTCATTAACTATGCATAAAACGTACAAAAAACAATTTAATGTAAATATAACCCTACCTTGAAAGAATAATTTAAAGTGGATTGTTATATAAATGAATCATAAAGGTGTCCTAATACATTATATAGGCTAAATGATGCTATAAAGTCCCGGGATGGATAAATAATGTTTAAGCAAATAGTAATATGAAATAAAAATTCTTTTGTTTTTTATTAGAACTTAGCGAAACATATTAAATAGAAACATAGGTCGTTGTTCATGAAATAAAAGATATGTCTGAATAAAACATTGTAGGGATAATCTGACCATAAATAAATATGCATTTCACAGTTAAATGTGGATGCAAAGTTTTAAAAATGCACAATATTCCAAACGCACATTTGTATTACTAGATGCATTACAATTCTCAAAGTATCTATGTTTATTGTGTTTTTACTACAAAACATTTACTAAAATAATATTCAAATCAAATGGACTCCTTTTGTTAAATTGTATAATGCTGATATCGAATTTGTTAAGGCGTCAACAGGAACACTACAGTTTAAAGGATAAGATGGGCTTTCAAATCTTCCAAGGTTTTAAATACTGTTTTAAAAAGGTTATCTATCAGCAATCCCTTATCTATCTCTTTATGAAAAGGAGAAAAAAGTCTAAAGCACATGAAGACCGTCATAATTCCCTTTTGCAAACTGTAAATCAATTGTCATACTGCGATTTTACTTGACAATAGCTTTCTTACTAATATTTGTAATCAAACGTCAAATACCAAGGCCAAGGTGTGAAGAGTGAAACTTCTACCGATCGGCATTACCTAAGCCGTAGGTCTTTTACACGAGCAAAGTGAGTGATGGGGTTTGCACCCGAATAGTGCATAGTAATAATAATAATTGGGATTTTAATCTACAACCAATTCAATTTGGACTGAAGATTGTGAAAATATTCTCGTACGCATCTCGGTGGACATTAACATAACTATAGTACAATCTGGACTGTATTTGAAAGTACTTTCTCTGCTGAGTCAAGATTTACTAGACAAACAATGCAATTTGGACTTTCGATTGTGAAAATATTCTCGTACGCATCTCGGTGGACATTAATATAACTACAGTACAATCTGGACTGTATTTGAAAGTACTTTCTCTACTGAGTCAAGATTTACTAGACAAACAATGCAATTTGGACTTTCGATTGTGAAAATATTCTCGTACACAACTCGGTGGACATTAATATAACTACAGTACAATCTGGACTGTATTTGAAGGTACTTTCTCTACTGAGTCAAGATTTACTAGACAAACAATGCAATTTGGACTGTAGATTGTGAAAATATTCTCGTACACAACTCGGTGGACATTAATATAACTACAGTACAATCTGGACTGTATTTGAAGTACTTTCTCTACTGAGTCAAGATTTACTAGACAAACAATGCAATTTGGACTGTAGATTGTGAAAATATTCTCGTACACAACTCGGTGGACATTAATATAACTACAGTACAATCTGGACTGTATTTGAAAGTACTTTCTCTACTGAGTCAAGATTTACTAGACAACCAATGCAATTTGGACTGTAGATTGTGAAAATATTCTCGTACGCACCTCGGTGGACATTAATATAACTACAGTACAATCTGGACTGTATTTGAAAGTACTTTCTCTACTGAGTCAAGATTTACTAGACAAACAATGCAATTTGGACTGTAATAATATACAATTTTCTTAATGCTTTGATCATGTATATGATAAAGTCAACTATTTGTGCAAACAAATGCATTCTTTATTGCATATTCTAAGTACAAATAAAGCAGTCTTGACGTTGGTCTTATAACCAGATGACACATTTACCCAAAATAGTTAATCCAAAGAACGTTAAATATCATCAATGTTTTAATATTTATCACATGTCATATCAAAAAATTCTGTTATTTAAAATTTTTATAAAATAAGTTTGTTTTTTAGTTTTAGTCAGTCCTTTTTTGTAAAAATGTACGTACCGGATCTCAGTAATCAACGGAAGTTTTGGGGCTCATAGAATACCCCCAAACAGGAGGGGAAGTCTGGGAAAATTATGAAATTTATTCTTTAAAGTACATGATTTAGGCTGTTTTTCCTTAAGATTTGTTAGGCCTTATTTTCACCTCTAAACAAGTAAAATTATTTTACTGTATGTCTAATAAAATATTTAATCTCTCTTACAAAATATTTTGTATTTTTAACTTGATTTAATTAGGAAACAAAGCTCTCGAGCTGTATGAGGTCTTTAGTAAAACCCCACCTTTGTAAGAACTGTCGTACAAATTACACCTTTAATTGCTGTACAAAATTACAATTCATTGTTTAAGGTTACGCTACTGCACTTACATAGTGTGATTAAACTTTCATAGTAAATTGTAGTTTAAATTATCTGACTTTTTATCATTCAAGATGAAATTTTTAAGATAAAACAAACATAATAGGCTTTAAAATGCTAAAGAATTAAAACTAACTAATAGGCCTAGTTACCATCAAAATAAAATGGTTGTCTTCTTGGTTGAAAAAAAATGTATTCAAAATCAATCAATACCTGACATCAAAAATTGAAATGAGGTATAATCAATGCTTAATTTATAGGCAACAATAGATTCCGGGGCGTAATCTATATAAAAAGGATTTATTTTGTTTTTAATAAATGAATAGATATTAAAAGATAAATTCAATAAAATTAGTTACATTATCGTGTCACGTGTTTAAATGTTATTTTTACGCTTTGTATACGTAAGGAGTAGATTATTTATAAGGAGTAGGTCTTCATAAGGAATTTTCGTGCGATTAAAAAGCGGCGACATAATCTTAAACCATTTAAAACTTTAAAACATTCATCATAAGATGTAATGAAACTTCTAAACCCTTCAAAAATAATGTTTTTATTTATTATAAGGGGGTAGTTTTAAGGGTTCGAACTTTGTTATGAGTCACAAGTTTTCCAATGAATATAATCAAAGGGATATAATGAATAGTTCGTGCACCAACATACAGTTTTAAGCTGAACAAAACTTTTGTTTTCCATTTTTTTTTTTTTTTTTTTTTTGAAAGAATTGGTAGTTTTTAATGATTTTTAGGGTAAAATAGTAATTCAGTGTCATAAATTAAATTTAAAATTTTGAAAGGAACGTAATCCAGCATATATGAACATGAATTGAATCTATAAAACAAGTAAATATTTAATTTTCGAACATTTTTATTCGTGAGGGTTTCAACCCCAAATATACAAAAGCACACTTTGAGAAAATGAGACAATATGTAAAATCTGGAATTGAAGGGTCAGATGAGCTTGAATCAAAATTTTTAGGAACATGTGAATCTGAGCTTCTACATTATTTTCGGCTTAAAATAAATAAAAGATCGTATAGTCGGCGAGTCACGAGAGTCCTCTGAACTTCATGTCACTGTGATATTGATTATTATTATTATTTATTGTACATACATTGTACATGATTTCCATTTAAACGGCACAAATCATGTAGTATACATGTCGTAATTACTAATTATGATAAGTGCACTACATAACTTGTGCTGTTTCAATGGAAATCAGCGCCCTCAGTATCATAGAGGCATGACGTTCAGAGGACTTCTCGTGACTCGCCAATTACAAGCAGCTGTTCTTCGATGTTCTCGGGTGCCTAAATTAGAGCGACAAAATAACATCTTATTGTTTGACTAGTATTTTAGTAGCCATTGTTTTCATTTTAATATGCATTCATAATGTTTGTATCCATTATTAATACTAATAAAGATTATTTAAAAATTATGTCCTCATGTACTTGAAACTGAAGGAATGTTTTTAATTTTTTTTATTAATATAATGATTATTTTGTTAAATATTGAATTTTTTTTAAACAACACAATATATCCCTCCTATGCCTATGTGTTGAAGCACATTTTCAACTTGTTCAGGGTGAAGCAAACAAAAAATTATGTTAGTAGTAAACACTTGGCTACTTTTTTACCTTGCCTGGCAACATTGCACTTGTTGGCAACCCTGATGACTTAAAGCTGTTATTCTGTTCAGCTGTTCAAATAGATAATGGCGAGTCGGTGAAGAATTTAGGTGTTGTTAATTTTTTCAGCCTACTTTTGTTGTGTGTTTATAGTTTACAATTAATTATTGATATTGCTGGTTAGTATACATTAAAAAATATCAATTAAAACAAATTAATACTCGAGGTACTAGTTTTCTTTTCTTTACAATAAGGCCCTAATAGGTCAGTCCCCCCCCCCCACCAAAGAACCCAATAAAAATAGTCTTTAGTTTTTCACTCATTTTAAGTAGGCCTATTACAGCCTAATAACTGACAATTTACTGAGCTATAGTACTTAATCTGGCCTTAACATGTATTCACCAACTGTCCAGTTCAGTTTACAAATGTGGACAGTATGCTTGGATGGGATATGGTTGTAGGCTTATCAGCTAATTGAGGGTAGTTAACCTAGCCTATTTTGTTTTTATTTTAAGCCCATGCTAAACAAGATACTTCTGTAATTCTTACAATAATTTAGTTGAACACCTGCAGGCTATATACCTTTAAAGCAGCAAAAGCCGCCTCTTACATTCCCATTAAGATTTCGAGGTTCTTTTCAAACTGAGATCATAGGCTGTAGGCTAGTTGGCCATTCCTCTGGTGAAATACATGCAACATATTATTTGAAGATTTGCCTGGACCTTCACAGGGTTCAATTTAAATTATTTTATTTGAGCAAGGTACGTAATAATTTTCATTTAAGTTAGTTACTTATTATGCACTTCAATATTAATGAGTGATACATTGATAATACTAGTTGAAAAAACCAGTGTGTGTAAAAAGTTGAATCCATGAAAATAATTAAGAAAAATGATCATATAACTTTAAACACAAAATCTATCAACTCATATTATGTACGGTTAAGTCGTAGATAGTGCTAAGTCTTAACAAAGAGCATGTAGTACAACCTATGATAGGCTATATGCCTACATCTCTAAAATGTTGATAAAAGAAATGACTATCCACTAAAGAATGATTGTCATAGTCTGTATTGTCACAAGAGGGACAGTTGTTCCTTTGGCATAGCCACCGATATATTTGTAATTAGTATCTCAGAACTTTAAAATTCATGGCTGCAGCTGCACTTTCCTCCTACCTGTCCCATAGTCATTTTGGCCTATCTTTTTTTTATATTATAACTTAGATATTTACAATAGAATAATGTTGTAAAAGTTATTAGTAAATAAAAATATATGAAGTGCAGGATATAATTAACTGTCTTATTCAAGTAAAAATGATTTGATAAATAACAAAACATAGACTAGGCTATTTAAAATGTTGCAAGAAATAAAAATGGAAAGTTACCCCATTATCCTAAGTGTGATGTTCATTTCACTTGTTAACATGATATAACTTGTGTTCTGTTAAATTTACGTGTTGGTTAGGTTAATTTAGCCAAATGCTCCATTTATTAGTCGATGTGATTCTAATTTTCATCAACAAGTTTCTGCACATAGTTTTATTTATTTTTATCTCAAAATCTACCAATTTTTGAAGGGATAGAAGATTGCATTTTACTTGGGCAATTGACTTTTTCCTAAAAATCGGTGTAAGTTATTGTTATTTTCATTATATAAATATTTAGGCTTACTTTTTCTATTTAGTAAATAAAAGACATGTTTATGAAATTCAATTAGTTGATTAGATAGTAGGCCTAAATATCATCATTAAAAAATAGATAAGGCACAGTAAAATTTTTATAATGGTAGACTTGGGCTCCGGAAGCAGCAGTAGGCAAGTAAGAGTATCATTGTAGAGGGCATCTTGCAAACATTCGCTCAAATCTGGTCACTCGATGCAGGAATGATTCATCGAACTCCATGTAGGTATTAGTTTAAGTTAGTAGTGTGCGGCCGAATCTACAGTTATAAAAATTGTAGTAAAAATAATTATTTGTAAAAAACAGTGGTAAGCCTAATATTTGACGAAGAGGTGTAAGTATAATTTGAAAAGTCTAACTTACATTTACTTTTTTTAAATTTAAAAGTAACTTGGTAAGGTCACACAAATGCATCATTAAACAACATCATTTATCCATCATTTGAATATTACAAAAAACTGTTTGATAAACAAAGCTAATACTTTTAAAGAAACATTGGTAATTTTAACCATTGTGATTTTTAATTTAACCTGTCGAATAGTAACTGAATTGGACCTTGACATTTTATATAAACTATTCATTCTATAATCACATTATCAAGCTGTTTTTTTTAATAGATCAGCTGTATATTAATATATATTAAGGAATTAAGACTAGCAAAAATACTTAATATCATTTTAAATCTTAATAAAAAACTTTGTCATGTTGCTTATATACACAACAGATTACAATATTTCCCCTGATAAATATTCAAAATTTTGGCTAGGCTAAAAAGCAAAGACTTGCTGAAATAATCAAGTACTGTAGTTATTTTAAAGTATTTATAAAACATTGTAGGCTACTTCAGCTTTGTAATTGTGAAAAATATTAAAAAATATGATTTACATGCAAAAGCAAAAATTATCAATGTTTCCTGTAGTATTATAAAAAAGATCTTACTTAGAATAAATTGTAATATTATGGTTAAAACTAGAGTAAATTGTATAATATAGTTTGAAATCAAAAATACACAAATAAGTTAGCCTAAGTTTGTTTATCAAGCCACATATGATTTTAGCTTATCCTACACATTAAATACAATCATCATCTGCCAAATCATCCTTTGTTACAGCTGAATTTTAATTCTATAAAGTCTTAATATGTCAGTTTGAACCGCAATCTGTTTGCTCTTGTAACTTGCAAATTAAGTATATATAGTTTCAGTACAATTTGATATAAGTTATAGTAAAAGAAACACTTTTATTACTGTACAAGTAACTTATAATTATAAATTATTATGACTCTGCATGAAGTTTATTGTTACAATCCGGGCATTCGCCTTTTAAAATCCATGGGCCTAAGTATTTATAGTAGGTGACAACCCTGTACACACATATGTAAACTCCATCTCTTGCCACCCTTTTGTCACCTTAGTCATAAGCCTCAGTCTGTGACTCGACACTAAGTTGACATAAACATTAGTAGGTGGCTTGTACTATATATAATTATAAAAGTTATTCAATGGCTATTTTAATGTGTACTTTGTTAGTTCTTATTTAATTTTGATATTGTGATTGTTATTATTATGGGAGAAAAGTGTTCTTATAAGAGCTGTTCAGACCCTTTAGAAATGAATGCCTGTTCTATATCCGCCCCTACCATACAAAATCTGCATTTCCTTAAAATTACAATTCAATCATTCATCATTTTGTTTTGGAGATCTATGATTGGTCAGTTAGCCAGTTAGTGGTAATATCCTAATATATATATATATTTATAGATTCAGTATTGTTAAGTTACTAAAGCATCAGTTAGCATTTTTGTACTATTAATTACATGGCAGTATCAATTAACTCATTCAGGTCAAGGTCTTGTAACCTCATTGCTTGCACAGTTACCAATTATCTGCCGGTGGCCACAAATTGACCGTTGGCTAGATATGATTACTTGTGATAAGATTAAAAGGTTACTTAACCAACTTGCATATCTTGCTATATTTTTTAGTAAACCTGTTAGGTTGCACTTCCATATATGTCCAACGATTATTTTATAGATTTTTATATCAATATTTACTATGCAATAAATTCAACTAAGTTATGTTTCGTGTGGTAGCTTTTAGTATACAAATAAAATAAAATTAGATACTATAAAAAAATTTAAAATATATGAAATGAACGAGGAGAAGAACGTAATTAACAACAGTTATAAAACACAAAGATCTATTGCTGGGAGCTCATGAAAAATACACCGTGAGAGAAAATAGCGGAGTAAGGTAGACAGCCAAAAGTTGATGAGTTGTTTTCTAAGTTTCACGCTTTATTCTACCAGTTACTTGATGTAAGTCTAGACCAATTTGAATAATTGAATGACCTTGCCAACTAACAATATTTTTGTAACAATAATCTAACAACATGTACCATTGAGCTGGAGAGATCACAAATTTGTGACAGTCCAGCTACCAGATTTGTTGCTCGTTAATAATGGTAGGCCTACCAAGTGTGATGTTCAAGTTACTTTTTAAAATTACATCATTTGTGTTTTGTTACCATTAGATGTATCTCATGGTATGTTAATTTAGCTAAATGCGCTACAAGTTCCTTATTCTTTTTTAAATCATTGTTTTTATTTTCATTAGTTTAAATATTTGTCTTTTCTATTTGAGTAAATAAAACACATGTTTGTTATTTTTTATGAATTATTTGTATTTCATTGGTTTGGTTATAAATATTGACATAAGAAAATCGATAAAATAGTCGTCCAAGGACATATACAGTAAAGAAACCAAATATGTTATAATATTATATTTACTGTGCACGTTTAACAAAGTAACTTAAAATCCCGTTGGCCCATATTTAAATATACACCGTTGTTAAATCAAGTTACTTCTGCATCAACTAGCAATCATACAATATTATTAACAATGTGACAATAATCAAAATTCCGCTTTAGTCCACAATCCTTAGTCCGCTTAGCGCAAAACTATCAATAATCTACCGGTGGCCACAATTTGACCCTTGGTCTGATCTGATAGTGAGCAATTTGGCCCAAAGGAATCATACACAGGTTGGCCTGATGATTATTGTCACCCAATCTATGATGTTACTAACGAAAGCTATGATGTACAATGAAACCTATGATGTATGAATTAGTAATTGAGATTTGAAATAAATTAAAAAGTAGCATATTTATAATAAAATCGAACTAAATAAAAATTTTCTTGGAATATAAAGGGTGCGACTTAACAAGTTTAAATTTTGAAATATCTTTAGGTTACCTTAATAATTAGTTAATTAATCAGTCTACATAGATTAAACTAGACTTTACCAAATTTTGAATAGATCATTGTCTGTAGTTCAATTGTGACGCTTATAGTAAATCTATTAACAAAACATATTAGCAAACAGATTGTGAGTCCAAACAAAACAATACAAAAGTATAGTTTATTACGAAGAGTTAATCTTTAAATTTTTCAGTTGATTGATGTCTTATAAGTTAAATATGCAAATCAACTTGCCATGATTTTATTAATTTTTTAAATAGCAGCAATCCATAGTTTAGGCTATAATCAACAGTGTTTTCTCCCTCTCTTATTAGTGATTTAAATGAATAGGCCTAACTAATAAGTGGTAAAATAGAATTATTGTGGCTTTGTCAAATTACAAGAAGTGTTGTTCGAAAAGTATCTGTAATCAGTACTTGTAAAAGTTTTTGGATGCTTTAAAGCGAATAATCTATGTAGCAATGTGCTAAAGTAAACTCGTACAGTGATAGAAGTATCAAGTAGCCTAGATGTTAAACAAAACAGTACCATACAGACAACTATACTCCTGACTGCTCTAAATAGATACTGCCATGTATCTAGCAATCGTACATGGTACAATTCACTCACAGGTTCATTGTAATCAGGATTTGTTTGTGATCATGTTAGTAAAGGAATAACTCACAAATACAAAGTAATAGCTACTTGGTACTGCAATTTTCTAGTAGCCTATTTGTTTAATCGGTCAATGCAGGAAAGTAATTAATTGTATACTTAACCAATTTCTACATATTTTGATTACTTATCCTATTGCTTTTAAAAGTCAAGTTGTATTATTTACTTAACTTACTTATTTTATCACATTTGAAAATAAATATGTACATTTGTTACTTTATGAAAAACAATTTAGAAGTTATAAAAATTATGAAAAAAGAAAGTGACATTTTAATTATAATATGAGATATAGACATGATATTTTACCTTCTGATTGTAATACTGTAAATAAAACAGTTTACAAGATTATTTAATAGTACAGTAGAACCTCCTTAATCCAAACTTCTGTAATCCGAACGTCCACTAATCTTAACACCACCATGAGAAAGAAAAAAAAGTGCATGTACAGGAAACAAGAAAATCAAATTATCTAACATTGAAGTATTCAGTGATTCCCACACTGTCAATAATCTATTTTTCCAGCAAACCAAATCTATATTTACCAAATCCAGCTCCTCATTTTTGT
Source organism: Stictocephala bisonia (assembly GCA_035578905.1). Lineage (NCBI taxonomy): Eukaryota > Metazoa > Arthropoda > Insecta > Hemiptera > Membracidae > Stictocephala > Stictocephala bisonia. The sequence goes on from JAQJVL010002495.1 coordinate 23,365, forward strand.
TATAAAAGCAACATTCTCAAATACTGTATATATGATAAGCAATATAATTTTTATTTACTATAGTTAATGTTTTTATTGTATGTACGTTGTTGAATAAGCAGTACAATCTTTTACACTGTAAAGCATTACTCTCTTTTCTTTAAACCTTAAGTATGATATATTTTAGCCATATTTTAACTTGTTTTTTGAAAATAACAATATGTTCTGTAATCCGACCGATTTGATAATCTGAACACCCCCAGTTTTAATTAGTTCGAATTAAAGAGTTTCTACTGTAAGTACATTAATGTTGGTAAATTGCAACAACAAGCACCCAGAGTGCTTCAATATCTTCTAAATATTTCAGTTAATTTGTTTTATAGACTTAGTAAAAGTGATACTGGACACTACATTGAAATTCTTATACAACTAGCAAAATTTACAGTTATCAGTTAATGTATGACATGTAAAACATCGTCACAGAGTTAATTATGTAAAATATTCATTATATTGCTATATTAATCATAAATAGCGAGTTGAAAACAAAACACAATAAATTCAGTAGTATTCTCATTGAAACACAAAAAAAGTGTAATTTTCATTTTGTCAAGATTTACCGTTTGATTGTAATCTTGTGAATAAAAAAGTTACAGGGCTGTTTAACAGTACATCAGTGTTGGTAAATTACAATAACACAAATATCAAAATATTTCACAAAAATTTTTCTATAGACTAAGTAAAAATAATTCTGTATACTACGTTTAATGAAAATTACTATATAGAATATCTATCAAACATTTTCATCAACTTCAGCTACTATTTACAAAGAATATCATAAATTGACTTTGATTCATAAACTAAATCCAAGACGTAAAACAATTTAAACAACATTAATTGGTTCAATACAATGGTGCATATGGTTCAATTTAGGTTACTTCTTTTTTAACTGTCTGGTCTATCTATTTTCAACTTTTTTTTCATTGTTGCATTGGACAGCAATCTATGTTGAATAGTTTTGATTTAAACAATATTTATGGACGTATAACACGGCAAATTTAATTTCTATTGTAACATGGTCTGAAAATTTATCTGTGACTATCAATATTTGAAAATAAATGCAAGTTCCCTTTGTTTAAGAGAGTTATTTGATTAGTCTGAGATAAAACGCTTCTATGGCAAGTATAAGAATCGACCGGCAATCAATTTTCCAGGCCTGGACTGTTTGCTGAATTAGTGCTGAGAATATTTTTTTATAAGTGGTGAGACATTAAGCTGCTTTCGTTTGCTGAGATTGTGAATATAAGTATAGAGACTGTTTATTGTACGGTTGGCAAACAAAGTTTTGTTAGCGTTAAAAAAATTTTTAATATCAGATCTGGGTGGCTGTTTCCCTTTCAAAATTTCCTTACTGTATTTGGAAAATATTTTCTTCTTTTCCTCGATGCTCCAAACAATTCTGCTATGTGACTTTCTACTTTGTTTGTGCTTGTAGTTATCGTTTTCGGAATCACTGTTGCTGCTGTAATTTGTATCATCTTCATATTTTATACCTCTCCTTTGCTTTTCGTTGCTATCAGAGATAGTATTTTCATGCCTTGGTTCTTCAAGTATTTCTTCACTCATTGATAGGCCTAAACAAATTCAGAAAAATAATTAGTTTACATTTTTAATATATTAATGTAACATAATAAATAATTAATATAGCAAAATGGTTGTAGATTTCTAATGCTTCAAGTATTTAAAAACTAACATGATGTTTCACCTGGTCAGTTCAGGAGTTAATTAACAACGTTCAAACAACAAATAATTATTGCTGTTATAGCAAAAATGTTGCATTTTTAAAAGTGTTTAAACCTATTTTTTCCTTTTATTAAAAAATATATTTACTGAGCTGCATTGTACTTAGTATATTAAGCTTGTACTTGACATATTAAACTTTTCTGTTTAGTATTCAAAACTAAGTTATAAAGGATTTTTAATTAAATTAAACATGAATGCCTAATATTGTATTACCAGTATGTTAACACTTGGTTGAGTTGAAAATGTTATACTGCTCTCTAATTTTTGTTAATTTAAGAATAGCTATATAAATCGCTACGACATCAGTTTTTCCTTTGACTGCTATGACAGCTCTTAGATGTAACTTTTAAAAACTAAAAGAAGGAGCCAATCCCTTATTTACTATTAATAGAATATATATTGATAAAAGTAATTAGTTATTCATAAACTAAATGCAACTCAAACTCGCCAGGCACTTTATCCAGCTTTACAATTATCAACTAACGCAAGGCAAATAAATTTCAAGAACTTTAAGCCTGTCAATTTGCTTCTTACAGTTGTAATAATGTATATAAAACAATTAATAACAGAAATAAAAATGTTATCTCAACAGATATTGTTCAGATTGTTAATTTTTACAATATGGTCACATAAAATGTTTTGCTGATTTATAACTCTTTAAGTCTGATCCCAATAATTGTATTCTGCAACAGGTTTTGCGTTTGATGGCCGGTGGTTTTAATTTAAGTTTTGACCTTATTCAGAATTTTTATAATATGGTCACATTAAATCTTTTGGTGATTTATAATTCCTCAAGCCTGATCCCAAGAATTGTATTCTGGAATAGGTTTTACATTTGATGACCGGTGATTTTTAGTTAAAAGTTTTCACCTTATTCAGAAGTTCGCTTAGGAGACAGTTTTGGTCTAGAGCACTATTGAAGCTATAATCCAATGCTGAACGATAACGTGGTACAAAATAAAAACAGATTGCTACCACTGATACTGGGCCGCCAGTATTAAGGCTTGGGTTTAGTGTCACTTTTCATAAAATCATGTGTAAATATTGCATTTACGAGACTGTTTTTACTGCACCAGTGTGGGTGTGTCCTGCCCTTACGTAAATAATTAATTGTATTCATCAGGTTAGTAAGATTTTAGCATGCAAATTTCATCGAAAACTATTACATTACATACATTACTAAAAAAGTATACATGCAGTATTTTATAAAAACAAGAGTATACCGGTGCAAAACATAACTAAAATCTGATAAAGGTTAACTCTTTCTTTGTATTAAATATTGGGAAAACTGAATATCTTTTCAAGTGAATAATGATAGTCACTATAATGCAAACACTAATTAAATTCTTATTGAGAAAAATAGATAACACACAATTGAAGTTTACTTCGAATTGGTCAATTGTCTAATTGATTATGTATAAGGTATGATGTATTATTTTTTCAAATTCTTGTTGTTATTTTGATGTATTAGTCTAGACTATGATGATTAGTCAAACGTAAAAGACCATTATTTAAAATAGCAAAAATAAGCTTAGTACTTACTGATATCATTTCCTCTTTCTTGATCTATTTCTGTATCATCTTCAGTTTTATTTTGGTTGGCTCCCATGGTCATTTTGTGCAGAATGGGACACACAACCAATTTTTGAATTATGCTTGTTGGTAGTTCATAGTGCTTCTTATGAATCACCAACGAATGTCCAAGGGCACTTGCCAAAAAATCTTGGTACTGAGGATGATTTGTATGTAATTTACTAAAAGTTGCAGCTTGGTGCCGCAGTCCATTATTAGTAAACGTTTCAGGTCTTTTCAAAGATACCCTCTGTTTTATCTTCCTAATACTTGTAATTGGATCCACTGGTTTTCCATCAGAATAAACAAACAACTTTTCCTCATCTGTTATATTAAGTCCCTTTCGTTCCCTTATTAAACTGTCCAGTACTGTTTTCATTAGCGGTGTAAGAACAATCGGGACTATTTGCAAATTTTTCCCTGGTACATAAAATATGTGGAACTTTTTGCATTTCTCAATATCACTTGGATTAATATTATTTCCAAATGATTTTGTATTGGACACCATATTGATAAGTTCATCTTGTTGGTCAATTAACCTGTAGTGCAAAATTGTTGCACGTTTAAAGTCAACTGGCCTACGTCTAATTAAGCACATTATGTGACATATAAGTAAATTAATCAATTCATTGTAAGTATCATGCTTTTTTTCTTTGTTCTTTAATTTTGCCAACAACTTTCTATAATTTTCCACAGCAAAAGAGCATACTTTCACTATATCTTCTTCCAGTGCAAATTTTTGAATCTTTCCAGCCTGTTCCCTTTTCCGGGTGCCTGTTGCTATTCTTCCTATTTTATTCGCCCAGTGATTTTTTAGCTCGCTCCGAAAATGTTTAAACATGTTTGATTTGCTGAAATCAGATCCTCCCTCTTTGTACGTTTTACGAAGAGAATCACTCTCAGCAATAGCTGCTGCTATATTAAGAGGTTGTGATAGCCTGTATGCGACTGAAGGAACAGAAACTCTTCCAGATTTTGCGTCATAACCGCTAAGTTGAAGTGCTGCTGACACAAGTGTATCAAAATTCGCAGGATTTAGACAGTTTTCAAAGTTTAATATATTTGGATTAATTTCTTTCATTTTTATCAACAGATTAGTCAGATCTCTTATTTTTGAGGCAGTGTAGTGACTGTGTATTTTATCTCTTCTGCTTCTATGAAATTCAGATCCAAATCGCATGATAAGTGTATCGTTTAGAGCTATTTGTTTTACTTTGTCATCTGTCATGTATAACAAGACTTCATTTTTTAAGTCTTCACTAGCTCCTTCGATTTCAGCAAGTAAAGATACTGGCATAATGTGCTCTTTTATGCTCGTCTTTGTCGTATCTTGCTTTTGTAGTATATTTTTTTTCTTTTCAGGGCATAATTTTAAATGCACAGACATTCTGTCCCTTTTATAATAACCGTGACAATATTTACACACACTTGTATTGTCGGTGCATTGTTCTATATGGTGTCTGTTTTTAACTAGTATAACTTTCTTTTCTTCTAATCCTAAATTATGTTCCTTCAACACCATTTCGTTATACATACTATTAGCTTTTTTCCTAAGTTTATCAGTAATCTGTCTCTTCATTTTCCCTCTTAACCTAGGATTTGTTTCTTTAATATTCTTCAATTGTCTGCCTTCTTCAGTATCTCCATGATGCCTTTCAATGTGTATACAGTATTCCTTTACCAATCTGTTGCAATATAAACAATAGTTAAACTTTTTCCCCTTCCTTTTTTGTGCTTTGCTTTTTATATTTACTTCTGGCACATTTTCTTCGAGCTGTAAAAATATCAAACCGGTATATACTTTGCTGCATTAAGTTAATGTATTTAATTATGTAGGTATTTTACTTGAATAAAAATAAGTTGCTGTCATTAATTTTACTAATATTTTATTTAATTTAATGATATATATGTCTCAAATAAACCAAAAATATTACTGGATATAAAACCATTAAAAATGTAGGATTTATATTGGATAGTGATTTGGATTCGTATAGAGTCATATTGACCGTAAAACTTACACACTATTATGACGTACTATGCTTCCTTAGACTGTTATCTAGCGGAAACTATTGAATTTAATTTGAACACGAACTTAAGAAGTTATATTAATATGTTTAATTATTGCTTTTGTTTTTTATAGTTTAAAATTTGGTAAGCTGTCCTAATTTCAGCAAACAAAAGACATAAAATAAGCAAGTTTGTAAATATCCGTTTATTATGTTGTCATTATTATGAGCTAAATATATTTTTATTAATAAGCCAGAATGAAGGAAAAGGTATTACTGTGATTGGTTAATCTCTAGTATGAGGTATATATTCAACACAAATATTTATTAATTTATTTACCTCGTAACTTGTATGAATTGCAGTAACGTTACGTGGCCTTACACTTTCAGGTGATGGTGTTGGTAGTTTTTCAGGATCTATTTCAGTTCCATTTTTGACATTATCAATAGCTTGTAAATATTGTTTCACCCATTTAAACTTTCTTCTTGCAGCTTTTTGCTTTCCTGCTTTTTCATCTTCTCGTTTTTGATGTCTTATAATTTTTAAGTTTGACTCTAATTTGCTTATAAGTGATTTATTGTCTGAAAATTAGTGAATCAACAACACTATTACTATAGAAATAAATAAATAGTAGAATAGAATAGTAAATTATTTCAATATATTACATTATACTTATATTTATAAGATACTTAACTGGTTAAATATTTTACTGAATGTAGGCTATTTTTAAAACATACTGATCATAACTAACATATCATCTATTTATTTATCCCAAGAGATTTGTAACGCAATTGTTTGATCAAAGATCTGTAATAATTATGAATGTATGTCACGAATGGAAAATAATGTTAATGTATACGTTTTATGTTTTAATAATGAAAACCTCATTATTGCATTAAAAAATATGAAATTAGCACAATTTTTGGTCCGCCATATGGAATTACCTAATTTTCTTGACAGATTCTTACTCAACAACCATGAAACCTGACTACAAATTTTGTCTGTTGTATCTTTAAAACTAAAGATTGTATAAAAAATTCATATATATTATGCTCTTTTGTATGCAGTTATTGGTTTAACATTCATTCTGAGACTGTTATATGGTGGAAGATGTTAAAAAGGGTTTATAAAATAATAAAATAAAACATTTTAATATAAATTATCAAAACTTCTGAAAATAACAAAAAAAAAAAAAAAACCAACGAAAAATGCACTTTTTGTGCAATTCTGAAGTCCGGATAAAACGATTTTCATTATTTATACCTTAAACTAAGATCTCTCCAATTGCCGTAGCTGTAATTCTTCTTACTATACAGTAAACCCTCGATTTAAGGGACCCCGATTAAACGGACTTCGGATTTAACAGACAGCTTGCAGCTGCAGTACAGTACCTAAAATTCTATTTGTCACATTGTTATAGAAAAATTGTACTTTATAAAATGTGTAGGTTAATCACATTTATAAAATATTTAATTGTGTATTTAATTAATCTTTGAGTTAACTATTAGCTGGTGGCATCTCAGTTAGTTTTGATTTAGGTGTGGCAATCTCGTAACAGCTTGTGGTGAGTTCACCCTGATATAACGGACAGTCGGCTTTAACGGACTGGAGCCTACCCCATATCGTCCGTTAAATCGAGGGTTTACTGTACATACTATCTTACTACATTCTTAAAGCAAAGGCATAAGATATTATACTTTGCTTTAAAGTATCTTTTTTTAAAGTAATTTTACACTGAAAGAAATGTAAAGTAGAAATTTCACCAACTTCTTAATTTACACTTTATTAACTGCGGTACATAGACACTTATCAAGATAATCTATACTTGTGATTTCATAGGCAAGTTTTTCACTGCAACAATAATAGTGTATAATTACTTAATCACAATAATACATTATCTATAGAAAACAAATTAAATGTATTATATGTTTGATGTAAGCATATTGAATACTCACTAATACTAGTACCGAATTTAGATATTACTATTCTTTAATGGTTAAACCAAAATGAAATTCGTGGTGTTCTATTTGACTCAAGTTAAGCTGATATTGATAATTCAAAAAAATAAACTAATAAAGCTGCAAAATATTCAACATATTCCTATCTTGGCAAACTAAATGGTTTACTTTGTAATGCCAGTAATAGAAAAGAGACCCTTCTTTTATTGCAACATTGTAATACATCTTTTGTTTTCCTAAAAATTTAATTACAATGGTCTGCCACTGAGGCACAACAACTGTTCTGCTGGGGTCAAATTTAAGGTACGAGGTGCACAAGGATATTTTCAATAATATAGTTACCAGGAATGATTCGCTTACCTGGTACTAATTGTTACACAATAATATTAAAGATTTATCTAGTAATAACATGTATTTGTTTTATGTTTGTACATTTCGTTTCAATCAATGATAATTTGTAAAATTTGTTTGTAATAAAATATAAATTTGCTTTTGTAGTTTTTCAATTTAATTGCAGTCAATGGTTCAAACTTAGCACAACACGTCTAATCCAGTACCTGGACATTTTGGGGACGAAATTCTTTACGATACTACTAATTCACTTGAAAATTTGGTAGCAACTAGGGAAAGACCCAAAAAACAAACGTGATACGGTGCCGATAGGCGTTCTCACCATGGGGGTAAAAACCACCCCTTTTTAGGGGTGTAAATTTTGATATGTATAACAGCTGCAGAAATTGATACATTGTCTTATTTTAAGCTTAAAATATTCTTAACGTTTTTTCAAAAAGTTAACATTTTCAAAGGTCTTCCTGATCGAAAGAGTCGATATAAGGCCAAAAATATATGCATGTTTTGTTATGGTTTTTCACAATTAACTTAAACAGTTTAGATTTTATCGAGAAAAGTGTTATGATTAAAAACAAAGTTCTTAAGATATTAAAAAGATTCCTTTTTTTGTTGTTTTCGTTGGTGCAATTCTGACAAAGCTACATACTCGCCAAATACTTCTGTCTACTATCAAAACAGAATCATTAAACGCCGAATAGTAGAAAAACTGAGAGTTATTCAATGATAACTTACATAATCTTTTTTATAGTACGTAAAAGGACCTTTAAAATGAGTTTTTAGCCAAGTGAATATCCTTCAAATTGACGGAGTTGTGACCAAAAGAAAAATTTTTCTTCACTTTGGTAAAGAAAAAGTTGGCTTACTAACTACTAACATTTACGCAATTTATGAAATTAACCTTGGTCCATCTATAATTTACTTTGTATATGTAGTGTAAAGAAGTTCTAAGAGTCTAAAGAAGTTGTTCAATTTTTAATACATGATAAAAAGAAAATTTGAATTTACATATACAACAATTTTTAAATTTGTTTGAAAGTGTTTTTTATTTTCAAAATAACTTGAAAACTATAAAAGTTACGTAACAAACAATTTATACAAAGTAGCTTTTTTGACGGCAAAAATGTTTGTATTTTTATTTTTTTCTGGCATGAAAACTTATAGAGATACCACTGTTTGAAAAAAATTTAATTCACAGGCCTTATGGCCCTTAAAATTCCCTACATTTTTTTTTTATAATTTGGATACCTCAAAAATCAAAGGAATTTATGTTGGAAAACCAATTGCATTTCATTCTAGAATATTTTGCAGCAATTATGAATACACATGAACTTGTACCTTATTATCTAATTATACATGTGTATGAGTTCATTTTTGTATCAAGCGCACGATATGCATATTTATTTATTACTAATAAATAAATTAAAATTAAGATAATTTAAATTAAAAGGGTTTAATTATTCATTACTGGAAAAAAACGTTGCCTGAATAATGTCTAGATATGTTTCTTGTTATTCCGAGCCGTGGACATGCTATTCTAATGCCGTGCCGAACGTTTCTCAGGTATTCATATTTTTGTGCGTAAAACCTAACGAAAAGAGGTGGGACCAAGCGGCATTGACCTCCAAGCTGCACCTACTCCAGCGGTGTGTGGGTGTGTGTGTCTCTTGCAACCAGATTTGTTTCAGTAGCAGTTGTTTTTCGGGGTTGTCCAATATAATGAGGTACAATAAATTATGTTCTAAAACAACTGTCATTTTAAATATACAAATATTAATTCAACATATAAACTGCCTTTTTTAATTTTTCTCAGAAAAAGTGGTTTTTAGGGGTTCAAACTTATGATATTTAGATGAATTATGTTCTACAGCAGGAAATACAATATATTCTGAGTATAAAAACGTGATTTTAAAATGTAATATGATTTATACTGTCATTTTAAATTTATTATTAATAGGGGTGGTATTCAGCCCTAAAAAAATAAACAGCACCTGTCAGTTTGATATCGCGTTTTAACTAAAGGGTTGCACAAGCTTAACTACAAATTTTCAGTCGAACACTGCTATCCTAAACAATTTCAGAGTAATGTCCTGTTTTTACGTTCAGGTCCTGGACTAGTCACGTTATTGATCCAACGTTTGTATGTAAAACCTTTAGGGACATCATTTTAAAACTTGTAAAATAAATTTATTTATATTGTAACCAATATTACCTTTTTCAGAATTACCATCCAATTTTTCTCTTTTATTTGGAGATGTCACTTCTTCATCCTCAGTGAATAGCCTTTTGCAGCAGCTACTTGCCTTAATATTTTTAGTATTGCTACACTCATTTTGCTTATTTTCATTTTTGGTACAGAGGTTTTCATTTTCTCTTTGCGCTATATACAAAATCTATAATAAAAACACGAGTCATCATAAAAGAAAGTTAATTATTCTCGTTTAAGATTTGTTAGCAATGTTAGACACGTTCTGTAGAAATATTTTTAATTCATCTAGTTAAAAGATACAATTGAATTTTTTTTTAACATTATACTTTTAACTTATTTCTATAAAATACAAAGTATTTATCTCCAGACAAACACATACCCTATAACATGTTGTGTGCAATGATATGGCACATCCTAAAATGCCCATTAGTTGTATGTTAGATTAAGTTTTAAAGATTAAATATTATATAAGTTAGGTTTGAAAGGCTTTATGTTACAATTAAAGTCATTGATCTAGAAAGGAATAAACATCATGCAATTAAAGTTTTCAACTGACAATAATAAAAAAAACGTTAACATTAATACCAAGGAATTAAAAATAAGTATAAAGAACAAATTAAAAATTTAAAACTTAATTGATTTTAATCTTAATTATTAGTGTTATTTCCCAGTAAATTCCCAGTAAACCAACGTTCATTAAGAAATATATGTAGGTTATTACCACAAAAATTTATTCAGGATTGAAAAAATGTTGCATTTATAATTTGTAAACAAACTATTCCAATTTGTTTTATAAAGAGCTTGCTAATAAATTCATTTAAGTGTAATTCTTTTCTTCAGTACTGCGTCCTCTTAATTTGACTGTATTATGATGTTTATTAGTACCTAATACAAACAATATCTACATCAGTTAAGTGTTATTTTATCTATATTAATTACAAGTTGAATATGGCCGGCATTTATTTATAACAATAGCAACACAATAAAAGTCAACTTTGTTGCATCAATGGCATATGGCATTTTACATGAAGAAAATAAACTAACTTCAAAAGTAAACAACATAAACTTAGTAAACCTAGTTTAGTTAATCTGTTGTATTAGCTTCTTTACTCTTTATCATAAGGATTTAATCTATAGTCAACATTACAGTTCTTTTAGTTTAATATTTTATTTTATTTTTATTAACAACAGCATGAGTTGATATCAAAATTATTGAATTTAAAATAATAATGTGTTACTATTTAAACAATAACATTTAATAGATAATAAGAACAAGTTACACACATGTAATATTACAACATGTTATTGTGTAGCCCACGTTTTAAAAATAACAATCAATTGATATAGAATATATAAAACATATGCATTGTACTTGTTAAACATTTATATAATAAGTTATGAATTGGTACTTACATCCGAATTTCTCGATGATGCCAGTTCAATTATTTTCTTGGTTCTTTAATACATTTTCTCACGAATAAACGTCTAGTATAGTCACGTGAAAAAATAATAATCTGAAACTATTAACTTGTCTCTATATATTTATTAAGAAATGTTTCTCGAATTGAACTGCTTTCCAATACGACTTTTCTCGATAACAGTAACTTCTCAAGTGAGGAGAACATAGTGATAAACGATAAGGAGCGCGCCAATTCTATCCCGCCAAAGGGAGCACAGCAATAGCAGCTATAAAAACACACATTAATAAAGTAATTCTACCCTAATTTAAATTCTTTCTAATTTGATTATCCTCTCATTCAATCTCTTCTTATGTGAGAAGACTAGAGAATGGTAAGGAAACTGGAGCGCGCCAATTTTAGCGCGCCAATTTCAAGATATGTGTTGTCAGCAAACAGCTGATTGGACGTGGGATGGAGGGGCTCACCAGATGTTAGGTCAAGGTTACGCCTATAGCTTATCATGTCTTGCTCGGTCCCTATCTACATATCCATGTCTGGCTTCTTTTGGCCTCGCGAGAATGCGTTCTTTTTTAGTGCTTTCATAAAATAAACTATAGGCAACGGAGATGGACACTAACATAGAATCGAATTATCAATATACCTAACACAAAAGAACATAAATTGGAGGAACCTCAAAATGTACAGTTAACAAATAATTAAACTATTTCACAGATATTAGTTACGTTTTATTCACGAAAATAGCTATTATAAAAAAGAACTCTTATAGATAGACACAAATTTTAAATCTAAAAGTTGTAGATAATTTTATTCTTTATAAATCTATGCCTTCAGAATACAAATTAGTTCAGCCAGAAAAATTAGAATGAAATTAAGGCTTTTAGACATCTAAAGACAAAAGTTTTGACTTTTAAGCCCCATCGCAAAAGAAACTGCACTTTGCACATCATTTCTAATTGATTCATTAATTACTTTCGTTACTTGAAAAACTTTTTTACGCTGGTCAAACTTACTTGACCAAAAAAATAAAAATTTCCTCCCTGTTCGAAAACATGACGTTTCCGGTATATTAATTAACTAAAATGAGCTTTTCATTTTAACGCTTATATAAATTATCCGTTACAACCATGATGTAATATTCTGCTACCGTTGTAATCCTCGTTTCTTCCTGTAAAAAACTATATGCAACATGTGTACCTTAAAACTAGGTTTAAGGATTAAAATACCATTGGAACGAAACCATGTTCTGTACGGCCCAGCCGCCCATGTTATTCTTATGGGAAAATTTTTATTTTCAACCCCCCCCCCCCTTACAGCCCTATTTATTGGAACATTGTTAATGTTTGGATTTTTCTGGGGTCGACAGTTAAAATTTAAAAAAACATTACGGCTTTCTGAAGTGGGTAAACATTTTATCAGTATGTTAGTGAGTGATCCCAGTCCAGCTTCATTTTACAAAAGTGACACTCCTGCACGCTTCGCGTGCCAACCACGTCACTCACCACGCTCGTGAGGGAAGCTCGGCCTGCGGCCTCGCCTGGAAACCCTACCTTTAACCCCTTTGTGGAACTCGACCTGCAGCCTCGTGGAGAAGCTCAACCTACGGCCTCGCCAAGACGCTCTGCTACAGGCCCATTTGTGAAACTCGGCCTACCGCCTCGTGGGGGAGAGTTCGGCCTGCGGCCTCACCAAGGCAATCTAATGCAGTCCAGTTTGTGGTGATAGGCATTACGCCTCGTGAGGAAAATCGGCCCTCGGCCTCGCCAGGATACTTAACCAGTATGACCATGAATTTTTGTTTTTGGGGCAGTGGAGGCCATAAATATAGTCTTTTCTAAAATCTGACGGCATATTAGAAATTTGCAGAAAAATACGTTTAAACTGATACCCCTCTTGGGTGTGTTAGTTTAACATTACCTATTTTTAGGTTTTGGTAATGTTTTTATTTACGGGGGGGGGGGCAGAGCCAATTAACGTTGTCTATTCCAAAATACAATGATAGGCCTATATTCAGATTGAGGAAATAAATACCTAAAGTATGACATGCCACTTGACCGTTTTATTTTAGTACTACCCTACTTTAAAGACTGTTTTGTTTTGGGGTTATATTCCTCAAACTATTTGCTCTTTTCTAAATATTGGGATATATTTGGATTCAGGAGAAAAATCTCTTAGTTTCATACCCCACTTGAGTGGATAACTTAACTATTAAAATGTTTTACATTTTCAAAATATTGAGTTTTGGGCCCCCAATATTCCAAATATTTTGGTTTTTAGGCTGAAATTAATATACAAGATGCGCATTTGTTGCGTTTATACACCTGTCAAGTTTTGAAATGTTTACTCAAATATTTTTAGAGTTAGGTCATAAAAACTTCTTTTTTGTAATTTTCCCATAAGAAATACATTGTAGCCATTTTTGAGCCAAAAAAGGCCGCCATTTTGTTTATAAGTTAAAAAAGTCAACTTTTGTGAGGTTTCCTGGAGGTTTCAGACAGAGAGCATCAATTCAATTATAGACATGATGGGGGTAGGATGGCGGCAAAGGCTGAAATATTTAGTATTAGTCAATGATTATGAATTTTGGTTTTTGGGGCAGTGTAGCCCATAAGCAAAGTCTTAAATCTGATACCATATTAGGTATCTAGAGGAAAACACGTTTAAACTGATATCCCACTTGGGTGTATGTTTTAAAATTTATTCTGTTGTTAACATCAGTGGATTTTTCTGGGGTTGACATGGTTAGATCTACCCTCGGTCCAAATTTTGAAAAGTCAATACGTACGTTAGGGGTGGGCGGGTGGTAAAATTTAATTTACAACCTCTATGCCGCCGTTAGCAAGACACATAGCCTACTTTAGTAAATGGGGCCCCACTCGATTATCACGATTTTTTCCAACAAGTTAATAATATACAAATGGTAGAAGCAATTCACATTTTCCAATAATAATTTTTATTAAATCTGCCTGAGGCCTTTCGAAAACAAAGTTTTCATCATCATCAAAGGCACCAAAGTTAATAATAACCTCACGAACACGAATCCATAGGAATTCTCCCCCGTAATTAGAAATTTCTACGGAAGAAATGAAAAATAAAAGTACTATAGTTTTTTATATTATTTGTCAGTTACTTTAAAACTGAAATACTACATCGAGCTTTATAGTAGGCTATATAGAATAGATAGAGATAGATACAAGTGAAGTGGAATGATGGGTGAGAGGGCCTCTAACATCTGTTCTCCTAGACAGCTAAGAGAGCTATCTAATGTTTGCTCTTGATTACTCACGCACAAATATGGACAAATAAAAAAGTAAGACCTTGTTATTTGAAAATCAGCAATAAGGCTTATCTGTAAACGTTTAAAATAACTGTTAGGTGTTAAAATTATTACAACAGAAAGATTAACTAATTTTATTTAAAAAAATATAAGAATATGTTCCTTTTGGAAGTTTGATGATAAATTCAGCAGTGTTCGTTTCTTGTAAATATAATAAACACGACTGAGCAATTATACCATACTGTACATTACATTATGTTCTTACAACATTACTGAATTGCTAGTCCTCTTTTGAAAATATTTGTTCTTTAAATAGGCGACTTCGTGCCAATGAGCTCATTTATGAGAAAAGCTGTTTATTGAATTTTGTGTGAGCATTGTTATGATTTAGACCCAAACATATTAAAGGCAATACTTATACAGTACTTAAAATATGATATTGGCACTAAAAAGTATATGAAAGTGATCGGTGTCCGCAAAGACATTCTTAAAACCGTTCTTACGTAAATTGACTGTTTTCCGTTTATTAACCGAAATAAAATTAAGTTTGGTAAGAGTTTCTATTTATCGAATTATTTAGATTGTAGTATCACAATTGATTATTTAAATTAGTGGTTGCCATACGTACGGTTTGTATTTTACATTCTGTGCCCGTACCGTAAAAAGGAAATACCTGGTAGGTGTCCGTATTTTCCGTTCTTCTAATATTAACAGTATATCTGAAATATTTCATATTGTAAAAAATACCAACATGTATTATTAGTACTTTGGGCAATCGACAATCGTGAGAGGTTGTGTGTTGTATGATGACTCATATACTATGCACTATTATACTATACAAAATTCCCTCACTTTAAGAAAAAGAATTTTGTCAACTCTTGAACTTAGCTGAAAATAAGTGTGAACATTTTGAAAGAGTGTTTGAGTTAGCTCTTTCTCTACCCGGTACTTCAGTACCAGTTAAACGAGTTTTGTTTCTAATGAAAAAGTCTGGACACCCGATCGGAATAAATTGTCAGTGGAGAAGGTCGAAGCTATTTGAGCATCAAAGTTAACAGTGACGTGTCATGTACTGAATTTTTGAAAAAAATGGTTCTTTACTAAAAAACGTAATCTATTCAGGAAAATATGACTGGTTTCAGCATTCAGCCAGTACAAATTATGCCTAAAAATTTCAAGGAGATTTATGACAATATATTGAGTTTGGCCAACTAAACTAAACAAGAACTACTTTTTAAATTACATCAAAAATGTTAATTGGTATTGTATTACTCTGAAATCTTAAAATAAAATATGGTTATAATAATATTAATAGTAAACTACACAATGTCGTTAATATAATTTTCCTAATTAAACAACGCTACTCGCATATAATAAAATTTCAAAAAAGACATTTTACCACCCCCCACCAGACCCCAAGTATACTTGTGTCCGTTTCCGAAAACTAGATAAAATTTAGAATGTTTTGGCTACCTCAGACTTTTTTAATTTGTTTGTATTATATTATATCTAAGGTAACCTAATATGCCTAGTTGGCTTCCAGGTCTCCATCTCTTTATGATTATGTCTCCCACATTTGATACCAAAGTAAGTATCATTGTCAGAACTTCTGGAAAGTGGAAGTTACCCACCACTACCTAAATGATTACTTATCCTATTGCTTTTAAAAGTCAGAAAATAACTACAATAAAGCCGCTTGCAACAACTGATTTGTTGTATATATTATGTTCTGTGCCTGAAACTTAGGTTGTGGAAACTATTGTGGTTGTCGAAACGCCCGTTTGGATTGTTGTCCACGTGTTAACATTGCAGTGTGCTAATTTGTAATAACGCAGCAATATTATTTATTTTGATGATGATCAATCGGAAAACTTCCCTTGTGATGAATAACGCATAAAAATTTAAACATTATGTGACACAAATAAGTGTACGTAATTTTGAAAAAATTAACAATTACAATCATAACCTCACAGGCTTCCAATTGACTAGATAGAAAGCCAAAGTAAGGCTTGTATTGTAAACTTACATGGAGAAATCACGTAATGGGGATATTTTAGGTCGATTAGAAGAATATTATAACGATAATCTTTGACCAAACATAGATAGTGTCGGACAGAACCTGATAAATAACAAACCCAGTGGTGGGTAGTAGTTCTGTGACGCTACGAAAAATGCCATTTATTTCTAAATTAATTAATTATGTAATAAAATTAATATACGACTAAAATTGCACGAAGGCTTACTTTAGTTTGACGTTGCTTGCAACAAAGGGCATCTACGGTTTGGTTATTAAATTACAGTTCTTGATCAGAACTATCACATATATCTGTCGGTGCTATAACCATTATGACTTGAATCTGATTCAAAGTAGTTTAGATTAATTATTTAAGTCCGATTGCTATATCCTTTATATTTTTATTTTTGAGGTAGTAGTATTCTATTTTCATGGCATGATTCACGCAAGTTGACCAAATAATTTCAAGAATTTTGTCCATTACATCTGATGTCATTTGACAAACTTCGTTAACTGTAAATGTAGTATTAGATTTTGTGACCTTATTTTTAATACATGCCCACAACAGTTCGATTGCATTCAGTTTGCAAAAAGCGACGGGTAACCAGATTAATTTAAATATTCCCCAGAATCATTTATTATTTTGTCGAGCAATTTTTCAAGCAGCCACAACATTTTAAATTGAAATGCACATTTGAAGGGAAACGATTAACAACAATTTCACATAATTGTAATTTGGGACGATACGCTCAAACAAAGGACTACTTAATTCAATACTGAAACTACAAGGTTAAAAGCTATCTGGTAATACAGGTTTAGTATTACCTTACCTTTTTTTTAAAAAGGGAAGTTGTAAAAATTTATATCTGTAATTAATAAGATAAGAAGCAATGGTGGACTCCTGCCCATACAACAATATGTATTATTGAGAAATGCAAACAATAATGTAATTTTTATAGGCGATATTAATATAAATATAGCTGCAAATAGTTCGGTATAGATTAATTACCGCACTTTATTAAATAACAATGGATTTGTATCATTAATAAACGATCCTACTAGAATAACTAACTTATCAAAAACCTTTATAGATCATGTATTTGTCAGAAGCAAAAACAAAAGTAAATATAACAGTGCTGTTTTTGACGGAGGTATTACAGACCATTGTATATTAATCAATAAATTCTTTATTCACACAATTGAACATTACATAGTTTTCTGTGTAAGTCATAATTTAATCTAATAATATTAATATTTTTGTACAAACATAGTTAACAACATATTTTTAATGTTTTAACTACTAACCTACTACACTAACAAGTGACTCTCAAGAGCCTCTCGAAGGCTATAGAAAGCTTTCCCAATCAAGTGTATCCTTAGATTTTTTTAAACAAGTGTAACTGTTTCATTTATTTATTACATGCTACATAACAGCTCATGCCAATTACAATGCAGCATTACAATATAAATCAAGTTACAGCATGCTACTCAATAAATCTTAACGATGAACAACAACAGCAGCGAAATGTATATAAAGTCCATTTTCAATGAGATCAGATCAGATTTGGCTTATAGGTTATTTAAAAAGCAACAAACACATGCAAAAATAGTTAACATATAGAACACATAATTTTTATATATCATCTAAATAAATTACTATTCTAAATAAATTACTCAAACCATAATTGCTAAGCCAGGTTTGTAAATCATAATATATATATACATACATACACATACACACATACATACATATATATACATATATACATACATACATACATACATATATATATACTTAAAATCTGCAGATGTGACATACATAGTTCATAAAGAAGGTAAGTTAGTCAACTGTCCACATCAACAAGCAGTATTTTTTTAAAGCTTTTCAATGTATTATGAAAAATATCTACGTTCGATGAGTAAATATTGTACGTTCTTAACATGGTGTTAATCGGTGAGTAATACCCGAGGTTTGTGTTGGCAAAATGAGGGCTGAACAAGAGGCAGCTACGAGAGTTACGTCGGGGCACTGCAAAATTAATCTCTGATAACAGTTGTGGGTTATCAATAACCCCGTTAACCAATTTATGCAGGTACAACAAGTTTTGTATTTTTCGCCTTTTAGTGAGACTTGGTAACTCAAAAAGGTTTAACAATTCTGAATAGGATATTACGTAATTGTAATTACCAAACTCTTTATAATATAGAAAACGTAAAAACTTCCTCTGTATACTTTCAATTGTATCTATAAGATACACAAAATGCGGAGACCAAACTACTGCGCCATATTCAAGCTTGGATCTTACTAGTGAATAATAAAGCATTTTGAGCGATTTGGTGTTTCTTAAAAAATTACCCGACCTGCGTATGAGCCCCAGTAGCCCAAATGCTGATTTGCACACTGCTAATACATGCTCAGAAAAAGTCAATTTAGTATCAAATAAAATTCCAAGATCTTTAAAAACTGATGTCCTCTGTAACACTATACCATTCATCGTATAATCATATAAGATCGTGTTCTCCTCCAATTTGCGCGTATATGACATAACGGCACATTTATTTATATTGAATTTAAGATTAATTTCGCTCCACGCCACAAGTGCATCAAGGTCTTCTTGCAATCTCAAGCAATCTTCAATACAGGTAATGCGTTTGAAAAGTTTTATGTCATCTGCATATAACAGTATATAACAATATTTTATACATTGTATAATTTTATTAATGAATAGTGTGAATAACAAGGGCCCCAGGTTTGAGCCTTGAGGGACGCCCGAATAAGCAAAATACTCGGTAGAGGAGAAACCCTCGTAGCTGACAAATTGTTTTCTTTGAAATAAATATGAACAAAACAACTTTACGTATTCATCCGACAATCCAAAATAATGTAATATTTTAAACAATGCTATAATTTTTGTCTTGTCAAATGCCTTGGCAAAGTCCGTGTAAACAACGTCCACTTGTACATTGCTATCAAGAGCCGCAGAGCAATATTGCAAAAAATTTAATAAGTTTGAATTAATTGACCGACCAGGAAAAAACCCATGCTGTTGTGGACTGATATATGGTTTTACATGAGAAAACAATCTTTTATGTAAAATAGTTTCAAACACCTTCGCAGGTGGCGATAGAAGTGCAATAGGTCTATAGTTTTTTATATCTTGCTTATCACCTTTTTTTTGGAATAGGAATAACTTTGGCAAGTTTCCATTGTTCTGGAAAACAACAGATTTTTATTGACATGTTAAATAAATAATGTAAAGGTGTAATAAATAACTCGGAGCATGCCTTAAATATATATGGTGGAATTCCGTCAGGACCCAGCGAACGTTTGGGTCGTAATTTTTGAAATGCATTTATTATTTCAGTTACGGTAATATCATGCAAACTTAAAGTTGTAACATTGTCCATGACGGGAGACCGGACGGCCTCCTGGCACAGCTGGTCGTGATTAAGATTGTTATCGCGATCGTAAACAGAACCAAAATACTCAGCCATAGCCTCTGCTATCTCAGCGCCCCCTTCCACTTCCTTATCATCAAGGTGCATTGTTGCTGGTATCTTATCAGTACCTCTTAACTTTTTAATAGCGCCCCAGAATATTTTTGGATTGTTGCGAATACTAATTTCTACACCCTGAACGTAAGCATCAAAATCAACTTTTATTTTACGTTTTACCTCAGCTCTTACTTCTTTATATCTGGTTAACACACAAGGCATTTGACATTTCTTAATACGTCGCCTAATTTTTTCCTTATATTTAATCATTTTTCGCAATTCCAAAGTAAACCAGGGAGGATATTTACACTTAAATGCTTGTTTGTGTGGAACATGACAATTCATAGCATTGTATAATTTATCATAAAAAAATTCTATAGCCTTATTCAGATCATCTATTAAAAATAAATTACTCCAATCTATATTCTTGAATTCATTATAAAGAGCGTAAAAATCAGCCTTTACAAAATTATAAATAATCTTGTTTTTTAAACAAGTGTAACTGTTTCATTTGTTGAATCTGAATTGGCAGAGAGTGAAACATTTTTGGACCAAAGAAAAAAAATAGATTTTCTGAAAATATTCGATCTGTGTTTTTCTGAAGTTAAATTGCGTTTGAAACGAGTGTTGTGATCATGATTTGGAGAGGAGAAAATGTGCTTGTTGAGAAAAACAAAAACTGCATAATGATAAATGAGAAGGGAAGGTTAGTTGGGTTAGTTCCTGATATTAGAAATTAGTTATAAAAATAACGCCAAAATTAATTTAATTAATAATGAAAATGTTACTGAAAAATCTATTATTGATTTTAAATTAGTTAAATATAAGCTTCAAACTATTAGTTGGGATAAAGTTTGTTTAGATAGAGATGTAAATTTATGTTACTGTAAATTCCATGATTTATTAACTAACATTGTAAATAGTTGTAGTAAGAAAGTTAATAGTTGTCGCAAAGCTAAGTCTTTGAGTCCATGGATTACTCAACAATTTAAACAGAGAAGGAAATGATTTAGAATTTGTAAAAGAAGACTGTACGACATCATTCTAAAAAAACTACTTAATGAATTTTGTTCAGACCTTAACAATCAAATTTCTCTCACAAAAAATAATTTTTATGCAAGAATAATTGAAAGTTGCAGTGGAAATATATCACAACAGTGAAAAGTAACAAATAGTCTGACAGGAATTGGCTTACCATACGTTCGCGTTTACCGCGGACAGTCCGCTTTTTTCACCTTTGTCCGCGAAGTTGTTTGCTGCTACAAAGGGTCCGGAGTTTTTATATTAAATTGTCCGCTGTTTTCTCATTTGTGTATATTCAGTAAAAATATGCATATTAATAAATGTTTAATTTATTTCTTTAAACAAAAATATTATTAGTTAAATAATGTTTATTCCGTGAGTTGGAGATAAAAATATATAGTATAGTTGGGTGCCTTCAATGAGTCAGCTGGCCTGCTGCTGCAACCAGGAACACACTTTAATAAATAAGTTTTTCTCAATAAGTGCATTGTTTTTTTAAAATAAACCACATTAAATCATATAAAAAGAGTGTAATATGCTAGTTTTACAATTAACTTGGGTATTTCATATAATATTTTACATATCAAGAACGATAGTTCAAAACCCGTAGTTGTCTTCAGTTTTGCTGGTTTGTCCTCCTTTTTTTGATTCAAAGTCCGCAGTTAAATAAGAAATTATATGGTAAGCCTAGACAGGAGAGGCCTCAAACAAGAACGTAGAGCGCATTGAGTTGCAAGACGAAACAATCACGTCAGACCCGTGTTAATCGCAGATGAGATAAACAAATACCTTATCGAAGTCCAGTCGACAGACCTCGTACAGTGCCCACACTGACTCTCCTACCTATTCGTTCTTATCCACATACATTCTTTTATAAGGTGACCATATTTTAATGACCTCAAAGCGGGACACACATTAGGAGGGTCAGGGGGTCCCCCCCAACCATGTTAAAGGTATTTTCAAACATTGACAGAACTAAACGTCCTAAACTCATTATTTTATTTATTTTTGCACTTAAATTCACAGAAATAAGCATAGGAAAAACTTGACTGTTCAGGTAGTAAAAGTAACACAATTGGAACATCAGTTAAATTAATTTATTAATAATGAAACAAACAAAAATACACATTTAACAATTGAAAATATTGTAAGTTACACAGAAAAATCAACTGAATGAAGTTTACTGTCCGAGAATAATTGGAATACTATGTAGAAAAGTTTGTGAAACATCTTCTTTTACCGGAATTGTAAAAAGGTTAATTGGCAAATTGGTAAAGTTTAAATTTTCAATGCAATCTCAACATATTTCAATACAAAAACAAGAGTACAGTATGTCCACTAGCTTACACGTTCACTCATTGGCATACTTTTTTGATGAATGTATGTCTTTAAGGAGAGCTGGTTCTCCTTTTATTTTGTCATGAAACTTATCACAAGTTAGTCGAACATTGTACTTCAGCATAAGCATTGCTCTTAAAGTTGGGACGTTCAATTGAGATTTATTTTCAGTCCATATATTGTTCATGTTAGTAAACACTCATTCAACTGGAGCATTAGTTCCTGACAGACACAGAAGCAACTCAACGATGTAAAGTAAGTTATCGTATGGAATGTTCTTTTCTTCAAAATGGAGAAATACCTTTACCCATCTTTGGTCGATCGAAGTTTTCAGCTCACACCATTTTGACAACTTTTCATTTGTGATATATTTTTTTAGACAGTTTATTTCATCAAACAGTTTGTTGTCATCAATAATGACTGATTTCAAAAAGTTTGATAACACTTCTACTCCGTTTATCACCGACTCCTATGCTGGTGTTTCTTTCAAACTAAACCAAGACAAGGTTTCCAAGGATCGAAAGTGGCAAGCCCATTCATTAAGATACGTAACACATGTCTCATAAAACACCTGTATTGCATTTAAAATGGGAGTTTTATCAAGCACTTCCTCATTGTTCTTCAGACAAGAGTTAACTGACATTGGAGGGAACGAACTGTTCTTCCTTTCAACATATTTCTCTCTCAAATCAGCTAAAATCAATGCAACTTCAACTGCACTGATATTTTGATCTTCTGCCTTCAGTACTGCATCATGAAAAATCGCTGACTGGCTATGAATAAAATTTAACCAAAGTTCTGCAGCTGGGTTCTCAAAAAAATCTTTGATAAGTCTAGGACACTTTTCGTTGGTCAAAAAGTACTCTTTGAGAGGCACAAAAAGCTGGAGCACCCGCTCCACTGCTGGCATCAAAGCAAGCTATCTTGTTTTGCTGTAGCCTAGGATTTGTGATATTGTACAGAGGCTTCCTCGCAAAATTCCTTAAACTTCTCTACCCGTACTGTATATTAATAAAAATGAGTGTATACTTTCACAATTATAGCTTCAATATCCACGGGAGTTCATCTGCAGCTGTTTGGATCGCATTGTGAATTATATGGGCAGCACAACCAATGCCAATAATGTCTTTATTCAAAGAGTTTTTAAGTTTGAAATATACATTTCGAGTACCATTTCGAGCAGACCCACCAAAGTTAGTGTTTGTGTTGTATGAACAAAACGCCACAACTTTATCAATAATGTTCTTATTTTGAAGAACCCTGATTAAATGATTTGTTATTATTTCTAACGTTTCTCCAGGTAAAGCTTCAAGTTCGAGTAGTTTCACTTGTATACCTGTGGATGGGTGAAAATATCGGACCAATATAGGAAACAATTTGATGTCTTTGTGATTTGATGCATCAACATATACTGAGACAAATCTAGTTTGTTCAAGCTCTGATTTAGTAGAATTGTCTACATATGGCGCGAGAACATTGACAACTATTGCTTCTGTTTTTGTGCGAGCACACGTGAATTTTGGCTCAAAAATCTTCTGCACTAACCTTGAAGTACAGTCTGTTGATCTGAAGCTATGGTTGTGGCAAACAGTATGGTAAGACATTGTCCCTTCGGCTGCCGCAATTTCCGCACCTTTCCCTCCAATTTTTTCATTTTTAAAAACGTACTTATTGCCTTTGAAGAAGATGCAGATTGAAGAGCTCTCTTGTGTCGGTCACTGTTTATATGTTTCGTTATATCAGACCTTCCGTCGTGGGAAACACTAAACTCTCCATTGCACACTTCACATCGGACATCAGAGTCACTTATAGTTTTCTTTATAAACTTAAATTCCTTCTCTAAATCCGCGTTAAACTTACTCACACGCTTGGGCCTATTAACACTGTTAAATAATTTTCTTACTGTTCCACAGACTAGATAACGACTGTCACACTGCTCGACTAAGACTGACTCAAACAACGTTGCCAACCTAACTTGGTGTTTTTTCCCTAGATGAACAATCTAAGTTTCCCTAGATTACTCAGACATTCCCTAGATACATGAATCTTGCGTAAATAACGGATAGGATATAATGGAATAGAGAAAACAAGTCCTATATTAGTACATTAAACCAGGTAAAATATTGTGGGAAGGTTCCGATTAAATAGAAAGTAGATCAATCGATTTGAAAAATAATACGCTTAAATGTTTAAGTGTATGCAATGTCCTTGTTGCTTTTATATTGTGAAAGAGTCAGTCCAGAACATTTTATTTTGGGATATAATATTAGATAATATTTAAAGCGGAACATTTATTCGTTTATCTTTATCCTGCCAAAGCGGGACATAATAGCGTCCCCCAAGTAAATCTGGGGACAGCGGGACACTAACCTAAAAAGTGGGACTGTCCCGCCGAAAGCGGGACGGATGGTCACCTTATTATAGAACCAACTACTATGGATAAAACACAGCAGACTGAAACATTTTAATAATAAAAAATCAACAGGTTTTGATATGATTAGTGTTCATTTGTTAAAATTCATTATAGATTATATCGCTTCAGTACTGGTTAATTAAGTTAACATTAGTTTTAGCACTGGCATTTTTCCTTACATGTTGAAGTTAAGATCAGTTGTTCCAATATTAAATTAAGATAATTCTGTTCAATTAGACAACATAAGACCCATTAGTTTTCTCTCTGTTTTTTCAAAGCTTATTGAAAAAATAATGGTCAAGAGACTGCAAAAATATTTAGATAATTTAAATTTTTTTAGGGAACGTCAATTTGGTTTCGTCAAAGGATAATATACAGAAGGTGCCTTAGCATCCATAACAGAAAACATTTATAGTAGTTTGAATTCCCGTTTGAAATGTACAGGACTTTTCAAGAAAGCTTTTGATTTGGTTGACCATGATATTTTATTGAAAAGTTGGAATATGTAGGGATTAGAGGTATTGCGTGGAGTTGGTTTAAAACTTTCATTATGGGTAGAAAACAACAAGTAAATTTTCAAAATACCTTCAGCTCAACTAAAACAGTTGAACCTAGAGTCAATCAAGGATCTGTGACATCTGCTGTCATGTTCTTAATATTTTTATAAATGGTTTGTTTACATTACGTTTTAATGGAAAAATCAAAGCTTTTGCGGATGATATAGCTATTTTTTACTCACTTGAGAGTGAATTAACTATTAGTGAACAGATAAATAGTGACGTAGTATTATTACGTAAATAATGCCTCATTAACAAAATGCAAGTTAATGTCAACAAAACGAAATTTGAAATTTCAATTTTCAAAATTTTGATTTGCCAAGTCCTCTGAAATTCCATTCTCCATCTTGTAATATGAGTCTTTGTAAGTGCCAACACTCAGAAAAAGTAAACAATTTCAAATATTTAGGAATTATATTGGACGAAAAATTTACCTTTGAACAACATATTTCCAGTTTACATAAGAAAATTATATCTGCTATTATGAAGTTTTATTTTTTAAGAAATATCTGTTGTATCGAATTGTTAAAATCTCTTTATTTCGCATTGATTAATTCCAGATTGCAGTATGGCTTATTGTGCTGGGGTGGAAGCTATAAATATTTAATAAACAAATTAAGAACAACACAAAATTATTTCTTAAGGATAATTCAGAAAACTAAGAAAGAAAGCTGTTTTCCTCTGTACAGTCAACTAAAGGTGTTACCTAT
Organism: Stictocephala bisonia; assembly: GCA_035578905.1. Lineage (NCBI taxonomy): Eukaryota > Metazoa > Arthropoda > Insecta > Hemiptera > Membracidae > Stictocephala > Stictocephala bisonia. The sequence continues at coordinate 49,483 of JAQJVL010002495.1, forward strand.
TCAGCACCTTTTCATTTTTAAGTCTTCAGACTGTTTTTTATTAGAAGTGAAAACGTAAGGAACACTAATTATATCACACAACAAGATTCATACAGAACAGAAAGAATAGACTGCCAAAAGTAAACAAAGCCATTTAAAAACATCCACTTGCCTACTTCAAATTCAAAATTGCTTTATTCTGGAAATAACAATAAGGGGGTCCCAACAAACTACAATAGGTTTGTCGTTGGGTGCCCAACAAAATAATAACATAAATTATAATAAATGCCCAAAAATATAATAAAACAATGGGAAACAGGGGATGAAAAATAAGAGTACATATAATTAGTGTCAGAACAGCTAAGCAATTCAGCCAAAGGCTCCTGATCAAGAAGGCGCTGAGAAAGTGAGATATTTAATTGTGAAAAGACTACCAAATTTTTATTTATAGGCATTTCTATCGAGGCAGTTAATATGACAGATGTGGGCTACCTGAGCATGAAGATCAAACAAAGAAGACATCACTCTACCTCACTTGTCATATATTTACTTTATGATATGTGTTTTGATGGAGTATCTGAGAAAACGATGTTTTGAATTCTTAGATTCTCCAATATAGCAACCTTACCCTCAAGGCCAAAAGTTGACATTACGTTCAGGTGCCTAGCTGCTAAGGGACTTTTATGAGATATATCAATATTAAAATGTCCTAGAATTATAGTTTTAGAACTATCACAGACTAGTTTCATAATTTTTCCCTAACAGTCAGTAATTAGATCGAAGAAAGGCTTACAGCATTATCACTATTTGAAGGTCTATAAACCACCATGACAAGGAGATGGACAAAATTAGTAGATATTCTTATAGCTGCCAGTTCATCGATGCCCTCTCTTCAATACTTATAACATTCACATTTTCACTCTTTACTAAAATACACACGCCACTTCTTTCCATAGCCGCTCCAGAAGAAGAACTCATTCCTAAACTACGCAAAGTAAATTGGGTTAGCTGAATATCTCTTGAGTTACGTTCAGAGATACAAAGTATGTCTGGAGCTTCAATACAAAAAAAATATATTTATATATCTCCAGCTCATTGAATTTACCAATTGAACCTCGGATATCTTGGTGTATTATTTTGAAACAATCCTTCTTTGTCACATTTGGTATGTGGGAATCATTATAGTTCTTATTTTTCCTGTCATTGTTAGCAGTTGCTGTCATTTTTCCAGTCGGGAGGTAGAGTGGCTCCTAAAAGAGACGAATAAAAGAACGTGCTTCCTCGTCTTTAAAATAATTAACTTGGGTATTTTCAGTAGATAATAAATTAGATTTAAGTTTAGATTCATCACCCACACGAATTTTGTTTGGCAGGGTTTTTAAAGATTTATAATTAAATATGTCAAAACCCTTTTTCAAAATGGTTCAAATGAAGACCGTGCCTCATGCCTGCCTTTCAAGAGAGTCAATAGTACAGAAAACATCATTTTTAAGCTTGATGAGCTTCCTGATAGTAGGCTACTATTCATAGTGTCTCAGTCATACCTAAAAGGTATGGCAACCACCACTTTCGAAGGTTAAGGATTGGGCGAAATAAAACTATTTATCTTATCGACGAGGCTATCACAATGTTTACTTACAACGGCATTTGTTCTTCCAATTATAATGAGAGTGTGGTATTTACATTTCAGTCAGTAAAAAAATTATAAAACTGAACAATTACTTATATAAACCATCTTATAGTCTACTAGAACAGTACTTCATATATCTAATTAAACTCAAACCGAATCCTTGAAGAAAGAAACCAGTTTTTTCATTTGTCATAAATAGAACGTTCATAGACGTTTGGAATTATTTTGTAATCCTTATTTTGCTGTACAGTAATCCTTATAGTCCCTTTTTGTGATGTAGTGTAATCAATGAACGAAAGAAATATGGTGTTATAATAATCATTATCTTTTGCATTTAAAAAAAATTAAATTATTTCAAAAGGTTTCTTTAATAGTAAACTAATAAGTCTTGATGTTGTCATTTAGTGCCATGAGTATTATAATTTGTTAATTCATTATTCATATTAAAAACAGATACACTGATTAAGTATCATAATATAAATGCACTATATGATCTTAATGTTCACTATATTTTATGTAAACTTAGATCTGATTTTTAATAATGTTGAACGAACGAAAGTATAAAAGTATGAATTAGTAAGGAACTTGAAATATGAATTAGTAAGGAACTTAGTATGGATTATTAAGGAACGAAGTATGAATTGGATGAAGAACTCTTCTAGCGGAACAAAAAATTTTCTTATAATTTTTTATAGTTAAATATGTAAAATGTAAAACAAATACATAGCTGCAATATCATAATATAAACAATTAATTAATAAATTATAATCCTCATGACATTAAATGACAACATCAAGACGTATTAGTTTACTACTAAAGACATTTTTAGTAAACAATATCTTTTTAAGAATGCAACAAATAATGATTATTGTAACGCCGTATTTCTTTCGTTCGTCGATATCACTACGTGACAGAAAGGGACAGTAAGGATTACTGTATTCCAGTAGTTGAAGGAGCTGAACTTATTAAATGTACAGTAGGTTTTTGTGCTCGGACAGAGGGTAGAATAAATATGAATAAATGAATTAATGATTTATTTCCATCGTATAAGTTATACATTTTTTAACAATACAAAAACTTGGCAAATAATATTAGCCTGTTTCCAGTAAATGGCTAACATGAGTCCATCCATAAAACATGAATTAAAATAAAAACTGTCCAGTATCACTTTTTAAGACTATAGAGCTCTCTGCCACATCTGCTACTCTTAATTAAGAAATTAATAAATACATGAAATACAATCTGTGGAATATCTGTACATTTAACTAATAAAGTAATACAAACAAAAAACACTTACAAAGACTATTACTATAATACATCAAATAATTGAAATTAATATAATATCTACATGAGGTAGGACAAAGGATAAATAAATTGAAGAGAAAATACATTATATTATAATTTATAATGTAATGTCCCATATTTATCAGCGATTCGTCCTTTTTTCTTTTTCCTACAATTTTTCTTTTTCCAGATAAATACCTATGATCCTACTCTCTTCAAAACATATTTAAAAAAAACATACACAATGATTATCAGTTCAGTTTATAACGCAAGCGTGTAATCTGCAGTACGCAGGTAAATCATCTAGCTCTGCTAATTTAATACAGCTTACCTGCTAAAGGTATTAAAGCTTACCTAAATATAAAGGCAAACTATATTTAGCTTAATAATTTTGCGCTGACGTATTATACTAACATTTACTATCAATTTTGATACTACAACAATATTTATAAATCATTAATACATTTAAAAAAACACAGAAAACAATTATATTACTAAATGTCACATCAATGAAATTATACAAAAAAAGGAAATCCAGTACTTTGCGGATTATTATTATTTTCAAGCGATAGTGTGGAAAACCTTTGTGAATATTAAGTGTAAATAACAATAGACTTAGCTGAAACTATGAACCAGAATAATTCCTGGGAATGTTCCTGATATCATAGTGGGGTTTTCGGAACAATAGCCTTGGAATTCATAATATGCTGTTTCAAATAAACAATTGAAGAGTAATCTGCTCAAACCAAGTATTTCAAAGATATGGTTTGACATATATTTATGGTTGCAGATGCCAGCACAACCTCTCCTTCTTGCTAGGCGATTGTTTTTAATATTTATAAGGCTTTAGTAAGTTAAGTATTTTTCATTCAGCTCAACATTTAGGCCTAAAAAATTATCGTATATTACGTATAGGAGGATTTTCTTATTTTTAAATAAGACCATGCTTCAAAAGATGTCATAATATTTCGCTATTATATTATAACTGTGTATTATGCTGCATTATAACTGATACAATTATATGAACTAAACACAGCAAGAAAAGTTGGTGAGTGTCGGAGACTACCTGAGTAGAGTTTGACAGGTTGACCTACCTCTGGGCCAAGGGTTGAGAGCGTAGGCACTCGAGAGTTTAAACCCCTATCAAACGGGTTTTATTACTTTCTAACTATTGAATTTATTTAGACCCATGTGTATTATTTAATAAATTTGATAGTAAACACAAATACTGATTATTATATATGTTAATTGTCTATTTTAAACTGGTCTGATTAAACTTGTCAAAAGTTTGATACTAAACTGGCACAGAACAGGCAGTACACGACGTTAGCAACCATCGTCATTGTGGACATTGATTATGTCCCAAAAAAATTATTTTTATGCCCTAAGCGATTGCAACAGCAATTTTGGTTCGGCGACTGCAACTCTCATCAATTCCTACAGCACTCAGAAAAAGGTAGAAAACTATGTTTAGACATATTTTTATGTAGTACCTATTTGCAAGCTAATGTACCTACGAACACTATATCGTGTCTTTCAAGTGACTCACTGGACACAAACAAAGCCTAGTTACAACAATACAGAGAAATTCTGCTCTTTCATTATACTTTAATATGTCATTGAACTGAATAGACCAACAAATGTGTAATTTGTTTACGATCTCGTGAGGTTTTCCGTTGCACAAATTGGTTGAGCAAACACATCGCTAGAAAACTCAATTAAGCCTCAAGCTAAACTCTTGCAGATAAAAAAAACTGTAAATATTGTCTAGTTACAAATTACGATTTTCTTTTTTAGTAGTTATGATAGGAACATTGTTTGTAAAAATAACTATCACCTGCACAATATTGTTATCACACTGAGTCAAATAACTAACCGCAAGTGTCAAATTGTGTCGATTTTTTTTGCAATTCACAAATATCGCTTACACTTTACTTCAAATACACTGAACATCTTTTGTATTTTGTTTTGAAAATATTTCATGGTAAGATAATTATGTTTTACGCATGTAGTGGTGACTTCAGAACTTCCTATGTCGAGTTGTGTACGTAGTTAAATGTTTCTGAATAATCAAAAATATAAATCATTGATCTAAATAATTTAATTTGACAGCCTGCATATACATAGAAGCAGACTTCACACTCCTCTCGGACACGTAATTAAGGTTAGACAGACCGTATCGTTGGCAAGTAAATCACCGTCGTATGCCCCAGAGGAGTGTGCAGTGTTGTTTCTATGTATATGCAGGTTGGCAATTCGGACGGCGTCCAAATTGCCAAGCACCAGTCCAAATTGAACTGATCCTCTATGAAACAGCCCAGATTGTAGCAGGTATAAACGTATATATATATATATATATATATATATATATATATATATATATATATATATATATATATTGGTGCAGGGGCTTAATTTTATATATATATATATATATATATATATATATATATATATATATATATATATATTAATAATCTACTTGTCTGACCAAAGATGATTGTCAAATTTCAAATCAAAATTTGAACAAACATTATTTATAGAAAAATAATTGGTAACACTTAAAAACAAATTTTTTTTAGATTTACTGTATTCTAAGTTGGTTAGTACCTTTTTACCACTAAGTTCTCAAAATGTTAATGACATATATCACACGGTTTATTCATTAGTTAAGAACAAAAAAAAAAAAAAAAACCAAATTAGTCACTTTGGGTAGCCATAATAATTTTTTTTAGAATCATCCCCCCACCCTTAGTCTTATGCTATATTGCAACAGGTAAAGTCCTTAATAGTTTTATTCAATAATTCAGGACCCATATTTACTTTAATTATGAATTCCTTTGTCAGCTTTTTTCGATGTACAAGTTAACACAAGTATAAGTAAGTACCTCGGTTAATTTATTCTTTTGTAAATTCTTTAACATATTTCTATAATGCTTCATAACATAGATTCATATCTTAGTACCTAATCAAACATAATCAATGGTATTACAACGTACCTCTAGACTATTTACACTCTCTAAATACTCATTTAAATTGTCACTAATTACATTTAATTCCTCAGTCGGTCTTATGAAACTACATATAGATTTTGCACGTTTACATACAAGTTTTCTTACACACTTTTCCTCAAGGTCTTTCTCAAGTTATAAACGATGTAATTTTCTGTTATTACAATTCCTATAACACTAATTTATTGAATCATTTAGTTTTTTATCAATTAAAAAGAGCTATTTGTCTCTTAGAGCTCATTTTCAACTTTTACTAGAGTCATTTGAATTTTTTATTTTTGAACAGGAACAAGATTGAAACAAGAGTTAATTTTTTATTTAAAATTTCAGTACTGCCAGAAATTGATTGTCATTTTATTTTACTTTACTTTATTCCTCATTACAAAAATTGACAAGAAAGATAAATAACTGATAAACTGTTGAATATTAGAGTTGCGATATAGTGAACAAAATGCGTGTATACAGTTAATTTCGTCCACACAATTACCCTGATGGGGTCTAACATTCCCAGGTAGATAAATTTAACAAAATTCAAAATTTTGATACTAGGCGGGTCACCTTACTAACTAATGCACTATGGTAAGCATAATGAGCATATATAAACAAATTTACTACAGTGTGGTTGCTATTAAAATGTATTTTATTATTATTAAATTTTATCATAACTAAAGTGAAAATCACTTCAATACACATATTTAAATTGTAAAGCTATTTATTCATTCTTTAATTACATCAGTTATATTACAAAATTAACTATATCAAGGATTGAAAATATAGAAAGATAATGATCAGATCACTAAGTAGTCAGGTTGTTGCCCTGCGACAAAACGAGACAACCTTTAAAGCAAACAAAATGAACTCCTTAAAATTACCATGGTTTAAACACAGTATGTTGCAGGTAAAGTACAAAATTTTTTATATAGACTTTTTACTTTTAAATTTGAACCAACATTGAACGGTTATTTAACATTTAACAATGTTAGGAAATCCTACCTTCAAAGAGGAAGCGAAATGGCCAGGCTGGTCTGACTCTGAAAAACTGGTATTGACAAGAAAATGGAATGAATATACTGTATAATCCTTCTCGTGACACCTGTCCAGCCGCAAATTATAGTAGGAAAGGAGAGCCTTCAAGGATACTCAAGTTGCTCACTTTATAAATGCCGCACAGATGCGATTTTCTTAAAAATAATTAAAACCTCATTAAAAATAAAATATTAAATTAATATGGTACACTTTTTATTAGCAAAATGATAAGCATACTACAAAGAGTTTGCGTTAGGTTAGGTTAGTTAGTTTAGGTTAGGTTAGGTTAGGTTAGGTTAGTTTGCGTTAGGTACGTGCGCTTACGTGAACACTTCGAGTCCGTTTATAAAAATTTAGAAGAGTAATTAAACGCAGATCTTGAAATTATTAATTTATCTGGAAAAGAATATTTCAGTTGTCGGCATTCACTTCATATCTCGCTTGAGTGTTGTTTGCAATCTTATAACATATGGATGGATGAGAGGGTCATGATCTCTGTACGTGTATGTGCGGTTGCACTCGAGGCATTTGTCAAACACTCAACTGCCACAAACGAAGTGAAAGATCCGGTCTACAGTTTGTAGTTTTAAGTAATAAAAATATAAACATTTTTACTAAATAAACAAGTAGCCAATTAATAGCCTCTGTCTGGCCTCTGTCTGGCCTCTGTCTAACCTCTGTCTTAACACTTGAGAGGTTATTTTTTATTCATACATATTACTATAGTATAATAGAAGTATAATAAAATTAGATACTTCTAAAAATGCTTATATTTAGCTTTCATTCAGGTGAATTCTCCTTTATAATAATATAGCTATTTAGTATAAAACGATTGTATTTGTTTTGTATAAGTCTAAACAATAGCTTATTTGTGGGTATATGTACCGCTAGTATTTAAAAAAAAATGTTTGTAGATGAAAACATTAATTAGACAGTGTTATAATTAATTTTATTAGCTTCGTTTTTTGCAGCAAATAATTGGTTTTTGTTAATTACTTAATATTTTAAAGTCTTAAAAACGTCTTTGTATGCGTCACATTATTTTCGAGTTGTTAGTTAAAATATGTTACATTATTCGGAAATAACAGATTTATTGCAATAGGTATAGCCTTTTTATACAAAAGAGATTTTTTTTTCACATTTTAAGTAACAGTTTGCAGTTCTGTGCTTCTTTTGATAAGAATCATTCGATATTTGTAAAAAGAGCTTAGGATATTATTTTTTTAAATCAAATAAAGTACTTTATTATTGTTTTAAAATATGCCTATTAGTCCTCTAAAATAACATTTATATTGATTCGAAAAATAATTTCTTAGTGGGTTAATACCTTTGTATGTGTATGGGTGAGTGGGTGGGTGAGCCAATACCACTGTACGTGTATGGGCGAATTGTTGGGTTAATACCACTGTAAGTCTATGGATGGGTGGGTGAGTCAATACCACTGTACGTGTATGGGCGGATTGTCGGGTTAATACCACTGTAAGTCTATGGATGGGTGGGTGAGTCAATACCTCTGTACGTGTATGGGCGGTTACACAAAACAAGTAAAAAACAGTAATAAACCTAGAATTATTGTTATTATGTTTTTTGTACATTCCAAAATGCATTTCTGGTTTTGTGATTATTTTAGACAAGTATTTGTGGATCAACTTTCTAAATGTCATAAATCGATACATCTTAGAAAAGGTAATAAGAATTTAAACAACGTGCTGTGTTTATCCTTCTGTTCAAATTCATGGATTCAACACGGTTTATCACTTTCTACCTTGTAATGTACTGATTGAATCATCTCGTCAGTGTGACCAACATAAGTTTCTGCCAAGTAATAAAATTACATGTTCACACTTGCCGAGAGTAAATCTAACTCAACAATTTTCTTTAGGACAAAGTTGTGTACATTTATCAGAGTGTAATATAGGCACTAAAGTATAATATATGCAATAAAATAGGCTATGAAAGTGGAATATAGGCAATTCAGTCTGTAATAAGTTGCTCTCAAAATGTAGATAAACAAATACTCACATCATATCCTCAGTGGATTAAGTGTCTAAGATGGAGTTCAGCTTATTACTCACTTGCTAACTGAAAATATTCATTACAGAATGCAATATCTTTTTTCAACAGTATCTTTGCTTGGTTGAAGTTTCCTGTTACTTGACTATAAATCCTTGGATTGACGCCAATTGCATTCCACTAATTACACAGATTGCATCACTCACTTTGTTTATTACGGTCAAGTATTCAAAGGACTTTAATCAAAGTTTCAAAAATAAATAAATAAATAAATAAAACGAAACCTCCCGAAGTCAATGGAAAGTTATTTGATACACGTTTATCTTTCCGAAAAAGATAATCAACTACGTTATATTTCCCAATGGATTAGTCACTCTCGATATTGCCCGGGTAAATTGCTGGTTTTATACTTTCTCTAAAATCATGTACTAAGCTGTTTTGTAGATTTAATTTTTAAATTTAATTTCAGTATTGACGTTTGGAACCTTTTCCGTTAATGCACTACCACTCTTCTCGATACCTCACTACCACTACTTTTTTCATCGCAATTACGATTAGGTTAGATGGCTACTAGAGTTGATCATAAACTGGTAAATCCAATGATTGACTTACCGCCGAATACGCTCTCAGTGTGTAAGTTCTTAGAAAGTGATAAGATGAGGCCAGCGACATAGGATTCCTAGCGGAAGGAATACCTTAGTGAACGTAAAAATTATTGGAGAACAGCTTTTAGAGCAATAGAATATCAAGTGGTAGTGAATTAACGTAAAAGATTTGACATTTGTTATCACGTATACTGACACCATTACACTATTAAAATAAAGTATATTTAATTAGGTTTGTTTTGAATGGAAATAAGATTTAATTATTTAAGTGACAATTCACACGGCCATGTGGAACAAGATTAGCATTAAAATATAATTTGAGAAAAATAAAAGTTGCTTGTAAATCGGGAAAAATATGATGCAAAAAGAGAGGAGTGTAAAATGGACTAATGGAGTTAATTAAAATGAACATGGCTTTTTGTCGTTAGGCATGTTGTGATATCGTGGGGGAAATCTGACTTGTAGAGAACTGGTCTGGACTAATTGAATAAACGATAGTAATCTTTTCAAACAACTTATTACAATAAAACACTTATGACTTAAGAAGTAGTGAAGATTTTTGGTGGGAAAGGCCCCATTTTGTGACCTCACAGTATATCGGAGGGGAAATAATTAGCGAATTGGTCAGCTTAACCTAAGAAGAAGACAAACCAGCGTGCAGTTAAAGACAGCACTCCCCTCTTCTACATATATTGTGAACTTATTGCGAGCGTCTTGTTAGTGTCACACCCTTACACAAAAAACACACAATCATCCTGATGAGGTCTTGTTTTCCCTCTAGCTTTACATAGAAAGATTAAAAAAATATTGAGTCTTGGGTGGACCAACTTTGCAAATCTTAGAATTACATTTAATCATGATCGGCGATGTTGAACAGCACGGAAAATAGTACGCAATTTATGAACCCCTTGATTTGATTTTTAAATTTGAAAAGTAATTCGTTTTAGACGATGTAATGTATTTTTTTAAAGCATCATTTATAAAGTGATTTCAGTTTAATTAAATCTTAATATTTCTTAAAATACAATATCCAATACAGCTATTTTTAAAGCATTTGTTATAATTATTTATTATTAATACATATACTCTACATTTATCCATTGTCATATTATACTTCAAATAAATAAGGATATTATGATTTAAAAAAATAAAACACAAGGATATGGCATGTAATAGATCTCGTGACCACCATTCTTGACTGATCCGTGAAACGGGAATCCCACACGGAGGAAAGAGCTAAGGCCTTGTTTAGTTAAAAATATCATTTAAAGAGTGTTTAAATGATAGTTATTAATACATATTTATCATGGTTTGAACATAGTTGATAAATATGTTCAACATAGTTGAACAACCTTTGAATTTCTGATAAGCTTTGTATTTATCTTTACATTACTGTTTGCATGTAAAAGGTGTGAATATTATTTGTATGTCTACTTGAAAAGATGAAACTTTAATTATTTGTGGTTTTGATCTTCTAAAAAAGTATGACAGGAGTTATTATTTTATAAGTGTATCCTACCTTTAAAGAGAGCAACAATCACCTCACTGGACGTATCTTGACTGATTGTGTTGACAGCACAGACAAACAAACCAACTTGGACCGGAAGTTTTTTGATCTTGAACGTTACAAAAAGTTCATCTGATATTTAGAAGGTATGAAGTATGGCCAAGGCGAATCAAGTAGCTCACCTTTTACATAACGCAGGTGATTTTAAAAGAAATAAGAAAGAAAGAAAGAAAGAAAGAAAGTTTATTACCATAAATCACAATACATATTAATGTGCTTTACATAAAAAAAACAGTTTGAATAATCAAATACACACATAACCAAATACAGTATTTATTATTTATTAACTAAGCTATTAACAAATTACCACATTAATTAAAATAAGAATGGTATTAAATTGACAGCTCTATGTTTGCATTTGCTATAGTAAAGTATAATCAGAAGTGTTTTCGCTCACAGATGGGTGTGTGAGTATTTCCTTATTTTTTTTGGGAGGGGGAGCTCACAAAAATTCCTTCTTACAAACGTACCCAAGGAGAAAGAAAACGAAAATTTCGTCCAGAAATTCTAACAAGACCTACCAAAAAATCTACAGACTTAAGTTTTATCAGGTGAGCCCATATAAATAGTTTCGCCCTTGGCAATACGGCTTGAAACTTGATAAATACAATTTTTGTAATGTACACTCTAGATTAAAATATGAAATACCTCCTGCAGTTGTAAACTTATTTGTCATACCACTATATCCTAAATTATTTTTAACCACTGCATTTTTTATTAGTACCGCGGATCTAGTATAAAAATGAGACAGAAAATTTTTAGCTGATATAAAGCCCAAAATATAAATCAATTACATATCCAGAAATTGTTTATATCGAACTGAAGATTTAAAATTTTAAAAACTGTAAGAAGAATATTATAAATTTTTTCACTTTAAAATATTTTGATTTCATATTTATTTTATATTAATTTACTATTTTGTATACTGTATGTCTAAATTAAGACAGTAAAAATTATTATTATTAAAACATTTTCCACCACTAAAGTAAACTTATTGCTTAAGCGTTGTTAAGAGAGAACACTGTAGCTTAATTAGATCAATTTGAAAAATTAAGGGCCAAGGGTGGTGGGGAAGTATCAGAAGTGTACAACCATACCTGTACCCCTGGTCATAAAAATTCCAATGATTTCTCTCCACTTTTGTGTATTTATTAATACAGATTGTTATATAATTTTTTAAATAAAACAATTTCAACCAATAAAAACTTTTTAATAGTGAGGCCTTTCGATAGCAAGGCTATCATCGTCAGACACATCACAAATAAATATACAAAAAGTAAATAAAAGTAATATAAGCTTATATAAACATATGTTTTAAAATTTTTAACTTTTGTGGCTAAATATATTATTATTATTCTAAATGGTAGTTTTATTATGAATTTGAAAGTTTATATAGAAACTTTTAAATTCATAATAAAATTATAGAAACTTTCAAATTCATAATAAAACTACCATTTAGAATAATAATAATATATTTAGCCACAAAAGTTAAAAATTTTAAAACATATGTTTATATAAGCTTATATTACTTTTATTTACTTTTTGTATATTTATTTGTGATGTGTCTGACGATGATAGCCTTGCTATCGAAAGGCCTCACTATTAAAAAGTTTTATTGGTTTAAATTGTTTTATTTAAAAAATTATATACAGAAAACCAATACAGCTCCATCTTCAACATAGAACAGATTGTTATGCTTATAATGTTTATGCCTGTGTAAATACTGCGTATTTTGAGTTTGAATTTATAACCATTTGCTTTTTTTTACATAGGCCTACTAAATATAATAATAGAAATTTGTTAGGCCACTTTCATTAGTGCAATTTTAAGAAAATTTTGATTTTTATCATAATTATGCACTTAAAAAGATATTTTAAAAATTTTATTAGGAATAGCCTTCAAAAAGAACCATTTTATCTTTCAAAAGACCAACATTAACAGTGAATCAACATAAAAAACTACTAAACAAAAGGAATATCAAATAATTGATGTATTGTATTTAGTTTTCCTATAGTAAAGTTGACCAACTAAAGTTAACTTAAATACAACCGAGGCTGAAGGCTGAGCGGTCACGAGCACAGCGAGTGAGACTTACTGACAATCGGCATTACCGAGCCCGAAGTGACATTAGCGTAGTGACTGGCAACGCGTGCAGGAGTATCCCTGGTTCTTATTTTAACGCTATGAATGTATTTTTCTTACATTTTGAGTTATTATGATACCAATGGTATCGTTTTATGTTAGTTTAGTTGATAATGTTTCGTTATTTTACTTAACGATCTTTCCAACACACTGGGACGAGAGGTGCAAGTGATGCAGAGTGTAATTATATTTTAACTGTCATGGAAACCAGAGCGGTAGGCTGCTTGTTGACGGTGCAATAGCAAGCCCCGCCAATGTCATCAGCACCAGTGATCATCAGTTCGTTTGATTAACACCAAAGAATCTAGTTTAGAACGATTAAATTAAATTATTATTTAGTATTGAAACAATAATTTATAATAGCAAACCACAATGAATAATAATGTAAACAATAATAGCAATTAAACAAACTTGTACAGTTCATTACATTTTTTGTTTTTTTGTTTATTTAATTAAAAACTGTTGTGGAAGTTGAACACTTGAAGGTGGAAGTTAGACACCAGTGAAGTAAGGTAGCTCAGCGGTGAAAAGTTCTCCTCTTCCGCTGGAATCCCTACATGCGGTAAATATAACACGCAGGTCACTTTCTATGCGGCCCAATTATATTTATTTATGTACCCAACAGTATTTTAAGAATTAATTATATTTTCAGTAGCAATAAACCGAGTGAGCAGGATAGGTATTCTGTTTTCGTGGCGTTGAACAAGTCTGAGGAAATGTTATCCTAACGTCTCCTACTATTAAATTTCGCTCTATAGCAAAAATAATTACAAAACACTTAACATAAATATACTTCAGTGACACGTACAAATAAAAAAATGTAACAAGGTAAGTATATGTTTAAATTCATTGGATACAATGTAGATAAAATAGGTCCTACCGAGTGTTAGTGGGGAGAGGAAAGGCGACTCACATTGTACCCTGTACGGTGAGCAGTTGATAACTGAACTTAACCAACAATGGACTAATTACCATGTTAACAACCGCCTATGTTTTATGACTACTCTCATGTGACGATTCTGCGATTTACTTGTCAATATGACAGTGAGGTCTACTACATAGTATATAAAGGTGATATCTTTACCACATAGTATTTGAAATTTTGTAAATTGGTCAGTATTCTGAATAATAAATGATTTGTTATGTTTTTATTGTTATTAAGTTGTTAGTAACGGTTAATAACATACTAACTGCAAGTAAATTATTTCAAACAAGAAGAATTTAATTAAAAACGTAATTACAAAAATGTAATTACTAAAACGATAAAATATCACTATTTTGTAATTGCTACAGTTCAAACTTTATATGGCCATGGTTATAAAAATGGTAAATATATAACCTCCACTAGCTAAACAGTATCATAACAGAGAAACTTTACCTAGTCCCCAGAACAAACAGCATGCATCAGTCGAAGTCGTGGTACTGTTCATTTACTATATGTGTAGCCTTGAGACCTATGAGTAACTATTAAATTCAAACAGGTTTTTTCTTCAGCCCGCTCAACTTTTCTACACACCATACAACTATCAAATAAAACATCGCATAGATTTATTAAAATTCTGAGATCCATGCGACGATCGCATAGATGAGGGAATTTTAGAGCTAGCACAGACGTCGTTTCGATGATCACATGTCGAACGAACATGTCAATCTTTTCGTACGACGTCTGCACTAAATCGTACGCTATAGTCTGACTCTGAAGGCAGTAGCTATGATTCGGTAGATTTTTGTTAATATTATTATACTTCTGTAGAATTTCACATTCTGTAGCAATCATATTCACACAAATGCATTTTTTATTATTTTTCACAGTTTTACTCATAAATTCTCATAATCTATAATCATGTAATAACATCATAGCAATAAAACATCTATGTTTAATTTTAAGGTTTAGTGACACGTTTATTTTACTTATTTATCTTAGAACATTTATAGCATTTATAGCATTATTTATTATTTATACGTTTATAGCATTTTATTTGTATTGTTGTGCAACGAATTGGAATTTACTTATACAACCTATCCAACTCATATTTTTGTTTAAACAGAATCTTGTTGTCTTACTATTATTAATAATAAACATGTCTACAATAATAGAACTGATAAAATAATTTATAAAATAAAATTAGTAAAATACAAGATAAGGTCAACA